>APFE030058955.1:15946-80296 GCA_000404065.3 Pinus taeda
AGCTGGTAGTCTCGGTTTTGAGATCCAGTGGGAAATCTCTGTGTATATGTGTTTTATGTGTTATGTTCTCGCATTTTTATTTTTCCTGTGATTTATAATTCGTATGCAGGTAATTTCTGTACGGGGTTAAAACCTACAGTATTCATAATGAATCAACAAGATATTCTCAAGTTGAAATATTCATATAAGAAAGGATCGATATTGATAAGCATTAATGATGAAACATCACCATAAAAAACAATGTCAAACTACCAAGTGTTATAGACATATTTGGGAAATTTGACCCCATTCATATATGTCGATAAACCAAGGGCTCTTTAACCCCTAAAAGTGTTGTTTCATACCCTAAAGGATCATGGTCAACTGATTACATCATTTCTCAGAAGTTCCACTTGAACAAACCACTCAGAACTGGCCAAAATTGGACCATACTGACTGCCCCATTATCAAAGTGCGATGCATACTGGCTCCTACACTGGCCATGTGCGATGCATACTGAATAGGCCTTCTATAGGGTGCGATGAGTGAGAATGGACAAATGGCTGAGACAATTTGTTAAGTGGATGCTCATGGAATCTTCTAGAAACTTCTCCTATGACACTTGCCTCTCTGAATTCACCCAGGGATGAGTAAGAGATCAATGAAATCTCCAAGTGGAACCAAGAACTATGAGTGGAATGACACTAATCAAAAACCTAGAGTTGACTCACACCCTTGCAGACATCTATAAATGGATCCCTCATCTGAGAGATCTGGAGGCTGGGATTTTGTAATTTGTAAGGAAGTGCTGTTAGTTTGTCTTTGAGAGAGAATATTGTATTGTGGGGTGATCTTGCTTTTCATGAGGTGAAGAGGGCTTTGATGCTGGGAGGATGATGCTGGATCAGACAGCTGGGTTGTAATCCTCTCTTCTATTATTAATAAAGTTCTTTGAGTTTTCCTCCATACAATCGTGTATTTGTGAATCTTGTTATTTGTGAATGAAATTGTATGATCATTGTATTTATGTTGTTTATGATATTATAGATCAAGATGCTTTGATGGTGTTTTGTTACTTTGTCTCTACAGGTATTCTCTAAGTGGGGCAAGTAGGAGAGGAGTTGCAAGCTCTATCAAGGGAGAGAGAAATCAAGTAAGGAGTCAAGCAGAAGATCCAGGTTGGTCCCTTTGCTTCTCTCTTATCTATCATACATAAAGGAAATCACAAAGTGCTTTGATTTTTTGTTTCTAAGATAGCTACCAATCTTAGTGGGACTAGCAGATCGAAAAGACACTAGTTTTCCCAGAAACAAAATGACGACTCCGTTGGGGAATGAATAGTTTGTTTGTTTTTTATTGTTGTTTGCTTTATAAACTATAGACGGAGCCTGAAGTTACCTAGATAGCCTTCGAACTGCTCTTTCTATGCAATTGCAAATTAGATGAATGCTACTTCAGTGAATCTTCAGGTTAGTTTATGAACTGAACATCTGACCTACAAGCATTCTAAATGCCCTTGTGGTAGCTCAATAACCTCCTAAGATCATACCCCTGTATTTTGTTCTTTACTTCCCATAATAGCTCAGCCTAAATCACTGAACTCAACTACAAATTTGAGCAAAAACCTGCCTCAATTGCGCTCCCTGGCCCATTGCATTGACTGTAACTGGAAACCAATATGCATCTCACCTGCCGTGTGTAGTAGATGAGATGCATCCCTGTTTATGTGAAGCACAGGTGCGATGACCGAGTAATACTATTTCTCTCTTTGAAATTTGGGTTTTTTCTCCTTGTTTTTAGCTCTATTCAGTTGTTTTGCTACTTATGATCAATATCTCATTACTGAAGCCTCCTTCCTTTACATATTTCAACCTCCATTTATTAGTATTAGTAAATGTTTTTATGTATTTGTCTATCATTTATGATCCTTAGTCAAAAAGTCGCTTAAATCAAACTGTCGTTTTGATGAAAAAAGTGTCCCAACTATCATTTTGGGTAAAAAAAGAGAAGTGTCGTAAAGTCTTCCTTCTTTAGATAGTCTTCCTTCCTTCTTGATTTGAATTTTTAATATTTGAAGTGTCGAAAGCAATTTTCTATTCGAAATCGAAAAGTGTCATTTAGTCTTCCCTTCATTTTGAAAAGAAACTGTCGAAATGTCGCTTTGAAGAAAATAGTTCAGATCTACACTTAGTTTTCCTTTTTGGCATTCTTCACATTAAGGGAAAGAAAAAAAAATACATGCATTTGCATTTTCATTTAGACTGTGTGTGAAAAATTATTTAGGAAAAGTGCATTTAGTGTGTGCTCTTTGCTCTTTGTTGAAAGAATCATAATCTTCTTTCTTTAGTAGCTAGGATTTTCATTGCTAAAAGAAAACAACGACTGTTTATCATTTTAGATTGCATATTTAGGAATTTATCATCTACATCACGCGGTGAACCTTGAAAGAAAAACTTCTAAACAAGATCAACTCTAAAATAAATCTCAATGAACTTAACAATGCTTTGGAACCTAACGCAACACATCTAGAGGTCTAGGCTAGAGACGTGTTCCGGCGTCATAAAATCTAGTAACTATCATTTTCGTTGAAGGTTGGGTGATTCATCCTCTTTGATACGACAAGTGCTAGCATGGACTTGTGCTCTCCATACCGTCGAGTATATATTGGGAGACCACAATAGGCTGATATCCTTTATCCATAGGAATTCGTGTCTGTCGCCCTATCGATCACAATGCACTAAACACAACATTCGAGAAGATTGATTTCCGTACATAAGTCCTTGGAAATTTCTCTTTAATTTACCACCAAGGTGTATATGGCAGTTTTGCAATTGGTTTGGTAATCCCTCTATCTAGGTTTCCAGAGTTGTCACTTTCGTTCCTTTTCGACTCCTTAAAAGAAAAGGTCCATCTGAGCACTTGTCACTTTAGGCTCATTAAAAATCGAAGGCAACTAGAGTCATCTTTGGATTTTTATCGACTCTTAAAAATTGAAAAAGCGAAGTTGTGTCAAAGCGTCATTAAAATTTATTTAATACAGAATAACACTTTTCCTCTTAATTTTGAGTTGATTAAATAATCCGCAATCGTGGCAGAAAGTCAATCAAAACCCCATCGTTCGTAGAGACTAGTGAGTCAACCATATTTGACTCCGGAGACGAAACCATTCTGGGAAAAATGGTCTTGTTTAACTGAGTCCAATTCTCCTGGTTTATTTGAAACTTGTGTTTCAACATCATCAGAGACTACAGTTACTCCGGTCATTTCTGATACATCTGCCTTTATAGAAGAAGATCCGCGGTTACAAGAGAACATTAGAACTGATCGTAGTGTAAACACTTCTATACTTGAAACAACTCCATCTAGAGCTGATCCAGAAACTGAAGTTCACTTACCTGAACATCTAGAATTTGAGTTCCAGAATTCAAAAGGTGTCACCCCTCCAGTGCCTATTACTACAGAAGCTATACCTTCTTCGGCTCCAGAATTATTTTACGGACCCGACGGTCTACCTCTTCCACCTGGACTGATTGTCATAGAAGAGATAGTAGAGGATCTTCCATCCAATACCCCATTACATTTTGAAACTGGGATCCGCTTATATCCTTCCACTCCTGAAGTTAGTACTTTTAATCATCTTTCATCACAAGTTCCTGTTGAATCGCTAGGAAATCTTTTGGATAGACTAAATATGTCTGAACAATCGTCAACATCTAGGATAGTGCCATTTGATACAGCCAATCGCTAGGAAATCTTTTGGATAGACTAAATATGTCTGAACAACCGTCAACATCTAGGACTATGTCATTTGATACAGCCACAGAAAAACTTCCTGTTGCTATTTCGACGATGTTTGCTGGTATACCATCTGTCCCAACTAGTTATCAACCACCAGATGGAGTCCACCCAAGGACTGTTTCGACGACATGGTCTGTTCCTATTTGTTCATCCGGGACCCTATCTGGCATTTCTTATGTTGAAACTCAGCAAATTGATCCTGCATACTAGTTTCAATTTGGGCAGCCTAGTCTTCAAAGACCGATCTATCCTTTGAGCACTAGATTTCCACCGTATGGGGGGCAATATGCTTTTTCATTGTTCCCTCTTGGGGAACAACCATATGAGAGTTCACAACAAAATTCAGGTCAAACTAGAATTACATCTAGTGGTTGGGTACCAATACTGCCTCAACAGCCAAGGGTTGTATATTTAATGCAACCAGCCCAACCTGTGTAGAATATTACCACTACACCTGCGATTGTGACTATGTCGACAAGTACAAGCCCTGCCTGTTGTATGTCAACCTCAAGTCTCTCAGGTTGCAATACAACAGCCTCTTGTCTCTAAGGCTCAATCACAACCTCATATTAGTGCTTCCTTAACTGGAAGGACTCAGGCTCAAATGGCTACTATCACTCTGCATCTTGGTCAATCATCCAGTATTGGGCAACAGCAAATGGTCCAACAACCATGGCTAGTACAATATCAACAACCGCAATTCTAGCAAGCTTACCGAGGACCTGAGCAACAAGGCTTTGTAGATAATGAGCAACTACATTTTCAAAACACTTATCAACAACCATACTATAATGGTTATGCCCATCAACCTTATCAACGTTATCAACATCAGATACATTATAATGGTATGCAAAGACGTACTGCTCAAGCGATCCCATCTTATCCTGGGTATGCTTCACCCAACCTGAATCAACAGTTGCCTTTTGTAGCAACTCTAGAATTACCAAATCTGAACCGGCTGATGAGTGATCCAATTGCTTACGCCCTTTGGTGGCCAGAGAATCCTCATAAAATTCCCTCTGATATTCTTGAATTCAATGGAAATCCAGGTGAAGATCCATCGAATCACGTAATGAATTTTCATTTGTGGTGCTCATCTAACACCCTAAATGATGATTTGATTAGGCTTTGCCTTTTTCAATGAATGCTAATAGGTCTGGCAGCAAAATAGTATATTGAATTGCCTAGAGTTTTGTTCGATAACTTCAACACCCTTGCCACTACTTTTCTAACCCACTTTTAGTTACCCATAAGGTACAAAATGGGAAAAGAACTCCTTACCAACTTTAAACAGACAACAACCACTCACATATCTAATCATATTCATGAGTGGCGACGTCGTCATCGAATGGTAAAGATGTATGTTCTTGATCAACTTCTAGCTGAGTGGTTTATTAAGTCATTATTGCCTTCTATTACTGAAGATGTGGCGAAGGGAGGATTTGTCACTAAAGAGCAAGTCATTTCTTGTGCACAATATTTAGACTTGATCTATACTCAGGTTGGAATGCTCTACGACAAAATTCCTGATGCTCCTAGCCTAGAATTTTCCATTCCTCCCCATCCTAAATCAAACAGGGACTCTCGTGCCGGTGATGGCGTGATCAGTACCTCAAGCATGCAAACTACAAAGGCTCCATTTGGTAAAGCCCTTGCAGTTTCTAGTAAAAAAGCAAATGACAAACTTCCTACCTGGGAGGTTAATGTCATGTCATTAGATAAGGGCAAAGAACCAAAGAAACCAAGGGGCAAGAAGAAAGGGAAAAATAATAAGAAGAAACATGAAAATTAAAATCCTGAAAAATCTTCTGAAAACCCTATTGGGCGAAAGAAACCAGGTCAATCGTGCTTCATATGTAATGAAGAACATTGGATGAAAGATTGTCCACATCGAGATGAGGTCGCGAAATTTTTAAAGACTTCATGTACCTCACTAGTGTTGACTGATCCATTTCCAAACCTAGAAACTAATCTGGTTGCTATCGATCATGCTTCCCCATCCCAAGTGCTTATGCTATCCTTCTCGAAACAACAAAATGATGTTTTGATATCGACAAGGAATAAATAATATGGGAATCCACAGTCATCGAAAAACAAGGCTACAGATCAACCCAGTAGTTTGACAACAACTTTGCCAGAAATTGTTCCGCCCATCATTCCTGAATTAATTATAAAGTAGCCTAAGGGAGTGGTACATAAATCGACATTTAATCCTCATGCCCAAGTAGCACAAAATTGTAATATAGTGGAGGCTCTGGCTCAATCGCCATCCGCTATGTCGACACTTGAAGTACTGCAGAATTTCCCCTCCCAAAAGAAAGCTCTGTTATCAGCAATAGGTGGGATTGATCCAGTGGATTCCAATCTTGTGGCCTTTAATCATAAAGGATACGAACCTCAGTTACCAGCGCAAATCGCTTTCCTTATACAGGTAAAAACCCTCAATAAAACTGTTCATCCAATAATAATTGATGAGGGGGCATCTACCTGTATTATGTCAATGAGTTGCTGGAAACATTTAGGCTCACCACCCTTGTCACGATCATCAATGACATTAAAAGTATTCGATGGAAGAACATACACGCCATATGGGATATTAAGCAACTTGCAAGATGAATTGGGGGGCAGGACAATAGAAATTGAAGTTGAGGTCATTGATGGAAATCTTGACTACAATATCTTACTGGGAAGGCCCTCGATTTATTCTATGGCTGCTGTTGTGTCAACATATTTTAGAAAGATTGCATTTCCCTTCCAAGGAAGAATTACAATCATTGACCAACTAACCTTTTTCCCCAATAGTTCACAAGCTACTGGAAGCATTCCACTAATCCATGGAAGCTCTCAATCGCTTCAAAATGTCGGAGTAGGTCTCCTAAAAGACCCTGAATTAATGGGTACTTTTGTTCTCCCGCCTCCAAGTAATCTGACAGAAGTGGCCACAGTGGAAACTTGTCACATGATATCTTCTACATCATCAAAGATTAAGAAGAACTCTGACCATTCTGACAATGTGGATCATTGTGAGGTGTTTCCCCCAAGCCCCATAGAATCTTTGTAGCAATCAATTTTTTGGGCCTGGGCAGTGAACCCAAATCAACACTCAGCAAGTGTTTGGATAGGCAGGTCTCTAGAGCATGGCACCGCTTCTGATCCTTGGTCTTATATACATTCTACAGACGAAGGAATCATTCAGTCGATGATGATAGGAGAGGCACCATGGGAATATGACCACCATCATTCCCACCTTTAAGATAACAACGAAGATTATTCTAGCAACCTTAATCATCCTTCAGTTTTTTATTTTCTATCAAATACTATAAATATGGTGGATTTTGAGTGAAATCTGTCCAATATTAAAGAGACTATCTCCATTAATATCTCGACCAAACCTAATGTTGTTATTCATGTTGGAAAATATTGATCTTCTTCAGAACTGGAAATATACTGTGCTCTCTTTCGTGAATTCAGAGATGTCTTTGCATGGTCATATGAAGAAATGCCAGGCATTGACTCGAGCATCGTTGAACATGAAATCAAGATGTATCCAGATGTCAAACCAGTACGACAACGACTTTGACTAGTTCACCCAAAGAAAGTTGTTGCCATTAAGGCAGAAGTTGAAAAACTATTGCATGCTGGTTTCATTTACCCTGTTCCTCTCATTTATTGGGGATCGAATATTGTTCCTGTGATGAAAAAGTAAGGAACTATTAGAGTGTGCGTCGATTATAGGGATGTAAATCAAGCTTGTCCAAAAGGAAACTACCCTACACCCTTCATCGACCAAATAATTGATGAATGTGCCAGATGTGAAATCTTTTCATTCATGGATGGATTTTCCGGATACAAACAAATCAATATCTACCCACAAGACCAGTCAAAGACTGCATTTATATGTCCATGAGGCACATTCACCTATCGTAAACTACCTTTCGGTTTGAAGAATGCAGGGGCAACCTTTTGGAGGGCAATGAACTATGCCTTCCATGACATCAAGCACATCGTTCAACCATATCTCGACGATCTACCGGCTCATTCGCGAAAGCGGACTGATCATTCGCAGCATTTGAGAGCCATATTTCTACGTTGCCGACACTACAAGATACGACTCAATCCACATAAATGTGTGTTTTGTGTTGGTTCTGGCCGATGACTTGGTTTCGTAGTTTCTAAGAATGGAATTTGACTCGACCCATGTAAGGTTCAGGCAATCATTGACATGCCTCCAACTTCAAATTTGCTTCAGATTCAAAAACTCCAAGGGAAAGCAAACTTTCTAAGGAGGTTCTTTCCAAATTACACCGAACTTGCTAAAGGTTATATGTGTCTTTTGAAATAATAAGGACCCTTCAACTTGGATCAGGTTGCGCAAGCTTCCTTTGATGCTTTAAAAGATTCCCTGGTAAAAGCATCATTAATGTATGCTCTAGAATATCAAAAAGTCTTTAACCTGTATCTCACCGCTACAGATACAACCATCGATTTGGTTTTAGTACAAGAAGACAATGGAATAGAACATCCTGTGTATTATTTAAGCCGCAACTTAAATGATACCAAAAGCAAGTACTCCTATGTTGAAATGCTGGCTTTAGTAGCTGTTCAAGCAGTACAGAGATTTCGACACTATATACTCTTTTGAAAAACTACCATTTTGTCAGATTGCAACCCTATGACCTACATCTTGTCGCGTCAATTATTAGGGAGAAAATATTCCAAATGGATAGCCATTTTGCAAGATTTTGATTTGGAATTCGCCAAATCCAAATCAAAGAAATCTCTCATCTTCACGAAGTTACTTTGTGACCTCCCATCACCACCCAACGATTTAACATCTAAGGCATCAATCGTGGATGAGACTCTGTTTCTAATATCGTCAAGCGATCCGTGGTACACAGATATACTGATCTATCTCCAGACCTAAACCTTTATGCCTAACACCTCTCGCTATGAACAACAACGTATTCGATACCAAGACAAAGACTACATGATCGTCAGTGATACACTTTACCGTCGTGGTGTCGATATATTTTTGTGAAGGTGCCTCACGCATGAGGAGGCCGAAAAAGTCCTGAATGACTGTCATTCAGTCACGTGTGGGGGGAATTTATCTGGTTAAGCTATTGCACAAAAGATCTTACGAGCTGGTTACTTCTGGCCCACAATATTCAAAGATCATAATTGCAATCAGAAGTTGACATGCTTGTCAGATTTTTGACCGCAAAACCAGATTACCACCTGCACCACTGCATCCAGTAGTTGTTGTTGGGCCATTTTCCAAATGGGGTATTGATTTCATGACATGTAACCCCACCTTGGCTGGGGGGCATGGGTATATCATTATCGCTATCGACTATTGTACAAAATGGACCGAGGCGATGCCTACCTTAAACAACAACGACGAAACGACTGCTCTTTTATTTTTCAATCATATAGTCTCTAGATTTGGAATTCCACAGGTTATAGTCACAGATCACGAATCGCATTTTCACAATCACATGATGGTTGAATTAACTTCCAAATTAGGACTGTCCCATGATATTTCTACTCCATATTATTCACAGGCTAACGGACAAGTTGAGGCAATCAACAAAGTCCTGAAACACATGGTGCAAAGGATGATTGGAGTCCACAAAAGGAATTGGCATTTAATCCTATACTTAGCTTTGTGGGCATATAGAACATCGGTAAGAAATGCAACTGTATTTACGCCCTTTTAGTTGGTGTATGGTCTGGAAGTTGTCTTACCGATTCAGTGTGAAATTTCATCTCTCAAGCTCGCAATCGATCTACTTCTCGAAACTTCGGAGGAAGAGGCTCGTTTCTTGGAACTAATCCACTTAGATGAAACCTGTCGTGATGCCGCGTTGGCTAACGAAGCTCATAAGAAACGTGTCAAGGCATAATTTGACAAAAATGTCAACCGCGTGTCTTCTCAGAAGGTGACCTGGTCTTGCTGTACAATCAAGACTCTGACAAATTAGGAGCAGCTAAGTTCGAACCATTATGGATGGGCCCCTACATTGTTAAACGAGTATTGGAAAAAGGAGCCTACGAGTTGGTAGATTACGATGGGATTCCATTGTCGCAACCCCGAAACGGGTTTTATCTTAAGCATTACTATGCTTGATTAAGTATAGTAATCTCTTTATAGATATGATTTTATTACATTTTTTGTTTTCGTTAAGAGTTGTCATTTTGGTTAGGTAATCCACTTTGCATTTGTTGCAGATGTCGGACTTTTTGGAAACATTCGTTGGGTACACCGATGGAGTTAGTCGTAGTACACAAAACCTATCTTCTGCAGCCTGGGACATTTTTGCTCCAAGCGGCGAGTAGGTGAGTTTCAGGGGGATATGTATTGGTAGATCAACGAACAACATCGTCGAGTATAGCAAATTTATTGAGCTTCTCTCTGATGCCATTTCGCATGGCATATGCCGACTTATTGTCAGGCTAGATTCACAACTCATCATTCTACAGCTCACTGGCATCTATTCCGTACGGAACCCAACTATTTATTGTACGTTCCTAAGAGTCAGGATTTTGGAAAGATGGTTTGATTCCATTCAATGTCAACACATTTCCAGAAACTTAAAAACATTAACTGATACATTAGAAAATTATGTGTTAGATACACATTTGCAGCATTTGTAAAGAAATTCATTTCACATTAACATTTGCATCAAGGATCGAATAACTTAACCAAAATAAAACTACAAAAAATAAAAAATATATAACTGTTTATAGTTTTTACAAAATGTTTTGTGTCCAAGACAAAATCGTTCATATGACCAAGAAAGTCAAAAATGCAGAAAAGCACCCTAGACTAATGGTACTAGTGATAGCATGTCACCGCCTATGCGATCATACGCAAGAGCCTAGTCCATCGACTCGGCACGCCAGTAGTATGTCGCTGTAACCTCAGAGGTAACTCAGTGGTCCTCACATCCTAAATGCCAAGAGTGAGACCCTTGATCTGATCCTGCAGCACTGCTAGGGTCTCCGCTATGTCCAGATCACGAAGGACTGCCCTTCCTACAACCTCTCATGTTGGAATGTTAGCTACCGCCCGTGGGCGTGCTGCTAGTCGCACTGGCCCAATATATGCACACACATATGAGTTTGATTAGTCTTGATAACATTTTAAAACACAAAAACATTATAAAACTGATAAACAAAGATATGGTCAAAGCATTTTACCCATAGCACTCCACTGCTCGCTAGCCAGTAACGCCAAATCTAGTTCACCTCGATAATCCATCCCAACGTATGGATACTCTGCGAAGACCATCTCTTGATGGTCGAACCACTCAAAGAAGGAATAAAAGGAAGAAATATGTGACTAACCAGCATGTCTGGCCATGATATCAACCCATCTCTGCATCCGTGGTTCCCTCGGTGCTGGCAATCCTAGTGAAATGTACTGAGGCTGCATCAGTGGAATCCTCTCCAAGGAAAAAGAAGTCAAGATGGAACCGTAACCAAAATTATTGGACCTTCCATTTTTTACCTTGGAGAGATATTCTTTTATGACCAAAAGTACCACTTCGCACCAGTTGAATACCTTTGGTTCCAGGCATTCCAGGGCATACTACATATAAGATCTGTTTGCCAAATGAAGAGCCGCGCTACCAACCAATCTAGCAAAGGTGAATAAAATGGTCCTCAAAGACCGATCAGTGACATCCTAGATATTGATCTTGCCATCTCTATTAGGCTGAGATCCATCTCTACAGAACTGGCGGATATAATCTCTCACAAATTCGCCTCCACAAGTGGATCCTAAAAGTGAAAGAGGAGCGTCATGCCTCGATAACCCTGTCAGAAAGTAGATATCCTTGACTGTCAATGGAATAGATTTGCCTCTGATATGGAATACCTGGTTGATCAAACATCGAGAAAATACTACAACAAACTGATTTGTTGCCTCATGCTAGATATACGAGATAATTTGAGCAAGCCACAGTTTCGTAATGTAGTAACTGTGCCCTGATCGTGGAAAGCAATCAAGTCCTCTTCTTCATGTTCACGTTCACACCATGTGACAACCATCTTGATCCAAAAAATATCTGAGACACAGACAAAAGATGAATTAGGATCCAAATTTGAGCAAAAAAAGGCAAAAAATTTCATGAAAATCACTGTGTAAAGTTTCCCTTCTGCGCCCATCGCACCCTGCCTATGAGCAAGGTGAGATGCATACTGACTGGCTAGTGTCTAGCTCAGTATGCATCGCACATTTCGATGCAAGCTAGGTGTGATGGATGGAGAACGAGTTCTTCAAACCTCAGAGGCCCAGAAGAAGGGAAAAACTTGCTCAAAATCAAAGAAGGATGGAATGAAAATGAAGAGCTCAGGGTTAGCTCCTACCTGGTTCTAACGGCACGGATAATAGTTCACCGAATCTCCCAAAATCAGCTAGTGAAATTTGAGAGGGAAAACCACTCCAAAGCTCCAAAATCTCAAATTCGAAATGAAATGGTAAAAATGAGAGGTAAAACTACTTTTATGATTACTATTCACGTACTTCAAGCAAAATGTTAGTTTTAACTCATTTTTCATACATATATATGTATTTCTAATCAGTTTGATGGAGTGATTGAGCAGGTTGAACGATTGATGAAAGAATATGATGTTCTAAGCAACGAATTAAACATTTTGACCACAAAAATCAGCAATGTTATCGCATGGTTCAAGCTCGTTAAAAAATAAACCTACCACCAAGCATATGTTCCCCTAGAGTTCAAGCTTGTTAAAAATTAAACCCACCTTTGGTAAATAACCTTTGTGATTACCATAATATCAACCTTTTGAATCTTGGTTGTCTTCCTGCCATCACCTCCATTCTTTTGGCTGATCATACGCTTCCACTTGATTGTTTACCCTTTTGAGGAACAACTGCCACCCTCTTCACATCACCATGTTTTGAGAAGTTCCAAGCTTACCCGAAACCAGTTGCTACCCTAAACACCACTCATTCCTCAGAAAATGAGTCCACTTTAAACTCTTTTCAGACTTGTTAAATATGAAAAGATCATCGAGCTATTGGACTTTCCATCTCATTAAAGTAAGGGGAAGCGCCATCCTTCCTGTACATTTTAATCTTTTTAGACCTGAGGGATTATCCCACAAAAAGAGCGAGCACTTGTTTTTTCAGCTCGCTAAAGCAATCAAAATCATCCCTTACGTATTATTTTATACTTTTTCGGACTTAAGGGATTATGCTACGAAAAAGGACCACTGGAGTTTCCTTTTCGTTTGTTTTCAAACTCTCTAAACATGAAAAGGACCGAGTTATCCTTGTCGTTAAACTCGTTAAAACAATAGCGACAAACTTGTTCTCTCAGACAAGAACGAGTTTCACTGTCACTATGCTCACTAAAACATAGCGACAGGTTTTCCCGAAGGGAAAATTATAGAACAAGCATATGTTATCCTCCTCAAGCTTGACAAAAATAAAGAGGTACTGGTCATAAATGACTAGGGAAAAAGGGAAGAAAACTTAAATAATTTTATTGGTAGAAGGTTGCTCTTGAACATGACACTTTCACTCCATCACCATGATTGAATCGGGTTGGGTTATTCTGTTCACTGGTCATATCACCATGGGTCCACCATACCATCCATATTTTGGGGTTAACGCTACCAATCCATCTCAGTGTCACCGAGATGTTCAAGAGAAGTCATTCAAAGAATTCACCATCCAGCTAACGCCTAATCCACTGCAATACCTTCACCCTCCATTTTTCATGTCCGCCATTTCTGAACCTTGTATCATCAGATCTTTTTCACCTCTAGAAAATCATTTTCTTCGTTTCATGTCGTAGATGTGGGATACATCAAGGCCCTCCTATGATGGGTCACTTCTTGTCGACATCAGCTCATTATCCAAGAAGTTGACTTAGAAACAACCCTTTTAGTACTTTGAAGCTTGCATGCCTCAATGGCAAGTTTTTGACTTCCGGCGACAGGTTTAGATCAATGGCCTTCGACTAAAAGATTTTACATGGTGTTCGACATCAGCTCATATATTCACACCACGTGAATTGTACTGTAGTACCTTGAGGGTCATTATCATTATCGGTGATTCCTCTCACGCCTATTAACAACTTACATCATTGGCTGGTAATCAGGCGATGTCTTTCCATGTTCGACTTCAGAACATCTTTTCACATGGATCGACTAGTACATGGGGCGACTATTGAACGAGTTTGAAGACCCCAGATATAGTTTCATCCATCCGGGCTGCGATATATTCAGGAATATAAAGACATTAGATGTACACGGAAGCTGCACAGATGATCATCCAAGCTAAGGGATGATGACTCCATATACCAAGAATCACCAGCCTACAACTGCAAACGATTATCTGTCCTATGTACATGAAAATGAATTTATAAAGCTGAGCATGGGAATGCCCACCTCAGCTAGATCATGAAAATAATATGCTGATGATGTATTGTATTGTATCTTATATAGGTCACCTTCTAGTTCGAATACCTCGGATCCTCATGATAAAGCATTTCACTCGACATCAAAAGATTTACAACCTCATGCTTTAGGGGGCAACTATTATAGACATATTTGGGCACTTCAACCCCAATCATATATGTCAATAAACCAAGGGCTCTTTAACCCCTAAAAGTGTTGTTTCATACCCTAAAGGATCATGGTCAACTGATTACATCATTTCCCAGAAGTTCAACCTGAAAAAACCACTAAGAACTGGCCAAAACTGGACCATACTAACTGCCCCACTGTCAAAGTGTGATGCATACCGGCTCCTACACTGGCCAAGTGTGATGCATACTGAAGAGGCCTTCTGTAGGGTGTGATGAGCAAGAATGGACAAATGGCTGAGACAGTTTGTTAAGTGGATGCTCATGGAATCTTCTAGAAACTTCTCCTATGACACTTGCCTCTCTAAATTCGCCCAGGGATGAGTAAGAGATCAATGAAATCTCCAAGAGGAACCAAGAACTATGAGTGGAATGACACTAATCAAAAACCCAGAGCTAACTCACACCCTTGCAGACATCTATAAATGGATCCCTCATCTGAGAGATTTGGAGGCTGGAATTTTGTAATTTGTAAGGAAGTGCTGTTAGTTTGTCTTTGAGAGAGAACATTGTATTGTTGGGTGATCTTGCTTTTCATGAGGTGAAGAGGGCTTTGATGCTGGAAGGATGATGCTGGATGAGATAGCTGGGTTGTAATCCTCTCTTCTATTATTAATAAAGTTCTTTGAGTTTTCCTCCATACAATTATATATTTGTGAATCTTGTTATTTGTGAATGCAATTGTATGATCAATGTATTTCTGATTCTGCATTGTTTATGATATTATAGATCGAGATGCTTTGATGGTGTTTTTTTACTTTGTATCTATAGGTATTCTCTAAGCGGGGCAAGTAGGAGAGGAGTTGCAAGCTCTATCAAGGGAGAGAGAAATCAAGCAAGGAGTCAAGTGGAAGATCCAAGTTGGTCCCTTTACTTCACTCTTATCTATCATACATAAAGGAAATCATAAATTGCTTTGATTGTTTGTTTCTAAGATAGCTACCAATCTTAGTGGGACTAGCAGATTGAAAAGCCACTAGTTTTCCCGGAAACACCAAGGCCTTGACATGTACACTCTATCTCTTCACTAGATCAGAGCACAATGTTGGGAGGCATTAATTTGGACACCACCACCTCTCAAGGTACATACCCCACCTAGGTGTTCCCAAGGTATGACCTTTAAACAAGACCATTTCCTAATCCCAAGGAAAAGTACATCCTTCGAACCATTCTTTACAAAGTCCATGTATCCAACTTAGGATGTTAATCCTAATCAACCATAATACATGACTCAAGAATGTACATCCCAGATACTTATACAATCCATGATTATCCCTATCTATGTTCATGCACTAGACTTACATGGATAATATGGTGTCCATCCTCACTCCCTCTCAACCTAGGAGGAGATAACTACAATACCATGCTTGTGTCAGAAGTACTCATACTTCCCTTACACCAACTACCTATTCTTTCATGGAGATCTATTGTAGTAACTACACCACACTCTTTCATCCTAAAGCACTTCGACCTTCTTGGTTCTCTAACAATCTTCATATAATTTTTATCAAAATTTCATTTTGAACATATCATGGAGCCAAATTGCTTCACAACTGATTTTGCAAACTTCCATATCATTTTGCTTCATAGTAATACAAAATCTTGCTTCATGCTCTTCCAAGAAACCATACAAGTTCCTAAACATCAATAATATCTCTATAGACATCAGTACGTCAACCCAATCGATGTGTTCTTGAATCGAATATACATGGAACCAATCAAATGTTGGTACAACAATATCCAAACCCTTCAACTTATTGCTAAAGGATATTGCCACAGCTCTGTCATCTGTCCTTCTGAAGAATACAAACTTATTTTGGTTTTCTACCAAAATTCAAGTAGTATTGTATCCTTCCAAGTTATGTCAAATTATGCTTTCATATCCCTCTTTCCAACCAAGGTAAGTGAACTTCTATCTTGTTATTGGGAGAACCTTCTCAAGTCTTGTTCTTATGTTGTCATCTAATTGACTTCTTTGATTCATACTTCAAACACCTTTCTCCTTTTTCATTTACATCTATTTAGAATATTCTTCGAGTTTTGCTATGTTATTCCAATTCTTCGATATGATATTAAAGCTTATATAGTTCTTATTTTGACCCGCAAACTATATTAGAAGATTATGAAAGAACATATATCATTAAGCATAGTGCATAAAAAAATAGCAACGATTAGTAATCAAAGAAAGGAGATGTGGAATACTTATCTATTTGAGGAGAGTCAGCTCCCTCTTAATCTTGGACCTTTTCATTAACCTTGTCCTCACATCAAGGTGTTGTCATTCCTGTCATTCTCAATAGCTAGGTTTTCTTTTATAGTGGAAATAATTAGTTAGGCTTTTGTTCGTAGGATTTTCTAAATCAAACCTTTGCTAGGGTTTACAAACCCTAGATTCTTCAATATCTAAAATCTTAAAAACCTGCCATTCTTTAAAATTACAATTTCTACATGCATACTAATGAATTAGTTGCAAAACCCTAGAGATGATATTGACAAAATTTCTATGTGATGGGGATCATTCATTCATCGATCACAAAAACCTAGTCTGCATATGAAAAGAAAGAATTTGAATGCTAACATATAAATTAAGTCATGATCACTAACGTATCCATGCATACCATTTAATAGTATTTCACTCTTTCAAAATATCATTAGCTTACTCTTTATGTTAATCCATATATTTAATTTCACGATGACCTAGAAAAATTAGTATTACATGTCTTGAAAAATGCAGCTAGGTTCGGTCTTCATAATTTCATTGTACTTGTATCATTATGTATTTCATGAAAAATAAAAAAGAATAATATTATTATTATAATTATTATTTCATTAGTTAAGCATGTTCTTCATGCTTCTAGGATTTATTGAGTCAAAAAATTGTAATTGAGTCACAGTCCTATTTGAACCTCTTGTAAGAAAAAGGGAAAAATAATTTTCAAAAATGTAATTTGGGTCCAATCACCTTGAGAAGCCAAGTTGGGGCTTGCCCATCAAGTTGACCCTGCCTAGTAAGATACACCCATTTGAATTACTTTGGACAAGTATAAATAAAAGATAAGTTGAGCTCATTTGGAGACAATAATTCATGGAATCTATTCATATAGTATTCAACGTTAGAATAAGGAAAGATAAAGGGAAAGACCAAAGTTTATTCTTTGTTGAAGCTTTCATGTCTCTTGTTGGTACATTGAAGGTTGTTAGTAGTGCTGAACTTGTAGCTATACCTGTTACTATATTTGATGTTGGACTTATTAATAGAAGAATATCTTGAAGGAGGGTTTTGACTGGGCTTATTGAAGGTTATATTCTTGTCTTGGTATTAAGTCATGTATATCTCTCTTTGATCTGATTCTATAGGAAGAGGAGTTTATGGGTTTTTTCCCCCTTGTGGGGTTTTTCCCTGGCTTGGAGCCTAAACATTTGTGTTATGTCTCTTGTGATATTCATGTTTTTACGTTTTTGGTAATTTCTTGATGAATAAGAGAACATAAAATTTAATAAGAAGACAACATACATTCACAAGTAATTATCTTGTAAGAGAAATCAACCTTAACATGCAAGCAACATGAATTCTCAACAACATGCAATATAATTGACATACTATCATTGGTTGCAAATGAAAAATTTTAATATATCTCTTCAGCCTTACCTGTCCATCCTTTCAAAGATCCCATCCTTTGCAACATAAATTATTTGAGTTTTCTTCTGTTGACATATCTCTGCTTCCTCCAAAGGTACCTCAGACCTTCAACCATCGAACTAGGATATGAACCACAAAGATTTATGTGGGTTGCTTGCAATGTATTTTTCTTGGTTCACAAAATTACCACATTGATTATTTATAGAGGAAGGTTTGTCTCTGCATACTCTTAAGACCCCTTTAATTATACCTTTTAGGCTTCAATACTAGACAAGTCGACTTTATCAATGTAATTATTCCTTATTCTATGTATATGAAAAAAAATCTTGGTAGTATGGCTGCTTCACATACTTGTACCACAATAATGAGCTTCATATACCACATACATTATTCATTTTCCTATAGCTCATGTTATACGCGTAGATTAGCCTTCCTGTAGATTATTTTATACACAAATATTGACCTTCCTATAGTTGGAATTTCCATAATTATAGTGCCTTAGAAAATTCGTTTGACCTCACAAAAGTATGCCTCAGAAAAATTCAGATTCCACGAAGAATTATTAGAGAGACTCAATCTACTTCAACCTTCTAATCTTATTTGAATGAGGGTATATAAACCATATCTTATGCTTTCATGTTTCAACCTTCATCGTTCTTGTCTTTTGTAGAGATAGATAACTTGGTGTCAAATTACAACTTCCTTGAGTTGCTTGAATTAGTTTTAGTTCCTCTTCAAACATGTGGTCATATTTCAAAGGTTAATATTTGTACTTATTTTCCTTAGCTCTAATGCCTTCTATATTCCTCAAATGTATTTTTTACTTTTCTTCTAGGTTTCGACGTAGATTCCTCTAGGACTTGTCCTAGCAATTATTTCCAAGTATCAATAAACTTGAATTATCCAAATATTTTGAAGTAGCTCCAGAAGTAGACTATTTCGGACCTTAATACAAACATGTAACTTGGATGAATTATCTACAACATTTCCGTTGTCTTATAACTATTCTTGACATAGATTGAAAGTGAGAGAGGAAGGTGATACCAAAATATCTTCAAGGATGTTTTTTTTGAGTGACTCGAGAGCTGCTATAATGATGTTTTCAAGGGATCTTTGAGGGAGTGATATTCAAGCTTCTTCGAATATGCCAACTGAGAGTGATCTTCCTGCAATCATGTTATCACTATTTGTGGAAATGATGAGGCTTAGACTTCCAAGGACATGTAATTGATGTTTCCCATTTCAAGCAAGAGTATCCTTGATCTGAACAACCTTTTAGGTCTGCTAAGGGCTTCTTCAATAGTGCTCTTGCATTCAACATAGCTCCAAAACCATGTTGAGAAACCAAGTGTATTGTACAAATGAGGCTTAGTTCCTCTTACTTGATAATTACTTGTGAATGTTAGTTTTTATTTTATTATTGATTATGTCTTATTCATCAAGAAATTATACAAATGTTCAATTTTCAGGAAAATAAAGAGACAAGAGACACCAAAATTAGACCGTAATGCAGGGAAAAACCGTACAAGGGGAAAATCCAACAATCCTTCTATTATAGGATCAGATCAAAATGATATTTCCAAGACCAAGACCATGATCAAAATTGCCGCCAAAATGCCAAATACAACCATCCTCCAAGTCACCCCCAAGAATCAAACTCAACACAAGTCAAAATTGTACTTTTGGTCAATGTATTGAAATTTCAGGCATGTAGTAGCACAAATCCTGAAATTTCGGGCCTACAATAGCACAAAAAATTTCGGCCTTCAAGTCTGAAATTCAGTCAAGAAAAAATATTTTTCTCTCTCCTTTGGATTCTTTTCTTTCCTTTGACTTTGACTCCTTATTCTCCTTCATTTCGTTCAAAACATGTTTTTGTGTGTGTGAATTATCTCCAAGATAGGTCAAACTTTCTTCTATATATATCTATCCAAGAGGGTCAAATGGGTGCCTCTCAAGACCAGGCTTACTTGTTCCAAGGAGGGCCAAATTGACATTTTGTGGACTAATTGTTGATTTTTTATTATCTTGGGAGGTACTCCAAGCCCTAGGGTTCAGGGATTGGAGGAAAAAGCGCCACAAGAGTCACTTGTGGGGTTTGACAACAAATCGTGTTTTGGGCATTTCCATAAGCACATTTCTACATGTGCTGACATGAGATGATAGAGGGTGGAAAGGAGAATCCAACACTTCAAGAACCGCCAAATTCTGAGTTGTAGAAATGGAAATATGATTTTTTGAAGTTAATTTTGGGGTTGACACCATAAGAGTCAAGGTCGACCTAAGGTTATTTTAGGCTTGTGATAGCTAGACAAAGCCTAACATGATGTTTTTGAGACCTTCATTTATGGTATAAATAGAAGGTGAGTGTGAGGCTATTCCTCATCCATTCAGTGCAACACATAAGAAGGAAGGGAGCTCGTTGGAGGAGGATAATTCTTTGTGGTAGCCGCAACAAGAAGAGGCTCGAGTGGCAAGGATATCAAGGACTATTTTAAGGGTTAAACAGGGCATCGAGCTGTTGGAAGGAGTCTGAGGTTGCTTGCTGGGAAGGCCGAGTTGGGAGACCTCTCTGGCAAGTCTGTTTGGGTGTTGTTTTAGGGACAAGAGACTTGTATGGTGTTGGTCGTATGCTATAGGTGGACTGTGTGCTAGGCCACAGGCCATAGCACCATAGTTATGGTATGCATAATGAGGATTAAGGGCTCATGTATGCCCAAAACAACATCGGAATAAGGGAACTGTATCATGAAGGTGTGTCACAGTCTTTGAAGGTTGTTTGTGGATTATTAAGTGGGTTTGTAAGGGATGTTGCAGCGTGATCATTTTCACTAACCAAAACAATCAAGGGACAATAGAAACAATAGACTTTGAGAGTAGCATTAGTGATGTGTGTTGGGTCAATGCGTTGACCAGTTATTGATCAGATTGTTGGGTTGATCCGGATTTAAATAGGAACGCAATAAATAAGCATAAACACAGAGATGCAGTGGAAATAATACTTCATTTCATTAATGTAAAAAACTGAAATATGCTTACAAACAGAAATGGAAATAAACTAGCTAGGGTGATGGTAGCTTATCTCTGAGAAGATATGTGGTGGCTACATGCCTCTGAACTGTGTTACAACGAGGCTCGAAGGCCTATTTATTGTTAAGAAACGACGGAAAACCATAAACATCCAAAAAATCTAACCCTAGAAGATGAAACGCAAAACTATGGGCCCCGTTTGGGTAAATTGGTACATCAATTTCTCGGGGTCATAACTTTGGCATACGATCTCCATTTGACGTGCACCATATCTCGTTAGAAAGATCTATCCAAGAACTACAACTTTGGGAAGAGAAACATCGCTCCATGGACAAATGTTGCTCCCAGTTTTTCCAAAAACGTCGTTTAGGGCCTCAAAATGGCTTCGGAATTTCAGGACCCAAAAAACTGCTAAAAATAATAAAATGTGCTAAAATTAAGGAAACTGAAAAGCTGAAAGAAATAATGGTGGGGGTCCAAGTGGATTTGGCAAGTAGCCACCAATATCCACCTGGATCATTCCTCCCCCTTTAGGAAGCAATGGTCCCCATTGCGTTGAGTTCCTCCATGAGATGAGGAAACTTCTGTTGAACTTGGTCCCTAGTGAGCCACTTGCCTTGGTGAAGGAACTGACTTGCTTTGACAAGTCGATACAATTAGATATTCTGTTGGCGAGTGTGCTTGATCTGTGTGTCCATGATCCGATCAGTTGCATCTTGTTCCATGCAATCTGGATTTAAACATGAACGCAACAAATAACCATAAACACAGAGATGCAGCGGAAATAATACTTCATTTCATTAATGTAAAATTCTGAAATATGCTTACAAACAAAAATGGAAATAAACTAGCTAGGGCAATGGTAGCTTATCTCTAAGAAGAGATGTGGTGGCTACATGCCTTTGAACTGTGTTAAAATGAGGCTCGGAGGCCTATTTATTGTTGAGAAACAATGGAAAACCCTAAACATCCAAAAAACTAACCCTAGAAGATGAAACGCCAAACTGTGGACCCTGTTTGGGTAAATTGGTACATCAACTTCCCGGGGTCGTAACTTTGGCATACGATCTTCGTTTGACGTGCATAGTATCTTGTTAGAAAGATATATCCGAGAACTACAACGTTGGGAAGAGCTACATCAATCCATAGACCCATGTTGCTCCTAGTTTTTCCAAAAAGCATCGTTTAGGGCCTCAAAACGGCTCCATAAGTTTAGGACCTGAAAAACTGTTAAAAATAGTAAACTGTGCTACAATTAAGGAAGTTGAAAAGCTGAAAGAAACAATGGTGGGGGTCCAAGTGGACTTGTTAGGTGGCCACCAATATCCACATGGATCATTCCTCCCCCCTTAGGAAGCAATGGTCCCCATTGCATTGAGTTCCTCCATGAGACGAGGAAACTTCTGTTGAACTTGGTCCCTAGTGAGCCACTTGCCCTGGTGAAGGAGATGGTCTGCTTTGACAACTCGATACAATTGGATATTCTGCTGGCGAGTGTGCTTGATCTATGTGTCCATGATCTCATCAGTTGCAGCTTGTTCCATGCAATCTGAATTTAAACAGGAACACAACAAATAACCATAAACACAGAGATGCAGCAGAAATAATACTTCATTTCATTAATGTAAAATACTGAAATATGCTTACAAACAGAAATGGAAATAAACTAGCTAGGGTGATGGTAACTTATCTCTGAGAAGAGATGTGGCAACTACATGCCTCTGAACTATGTTACAATGAGGCTCAAAGGCCTATTTATTGTTGAGAAACAATGGAAAACCATAAACATCTAAAAACCTAACCCTAGAAGATGAAACACCAAACTGTGGGCCCCATTTGGGTAAATTGGTACATCACCTTCCCGCGGTCATAACTTTGGCATATGATCTCCATTTGACGTGCAGAGTATCTCGTTAGAAAGATTTATCCGAGAACTACAACTTTGGGAAGAGCAAAATAGGTCAATGGATCCATGTTGCTCGCAGGTTTTCCAAAAAACGTCGTTTACGGCCTCAAAACGGCTCCAGAAGTTCAGGACCCGAAAAACTCCTAAAAATAGTAAAGTGTGCTACAAATAAGGAAACTAAAAAGCTGAAAGAAACAATAGTGGGGGTCCAAGTGGACTTGGCAGGTGGCCACTAATACCCACCTGGATCATTCCTCCCCCCTTAGGAAGCAATGGTCCCCATTGCGTTGAGTTCCTCCATGAGATGAGGAAACTTCTGTTGAACTTGGTCCCTGGTGAGTCACTTACCCTAGTGAAGGAGCTGGCCTACTTTGACAAGTCGATACAATTGGATATTCTGCTGGCGAGTGTGCTTCATCTGTGTGTCCATGATCTGATCAGTTGCAACTTGTTCCATGCAATCTGGATTTAAATAGGAACTCAACAAATAACCATAAACACAGAGATGCAACGGAAATAATACTTCATTTCATTAATGTAAAATACTGAAATATGATTACAAACATAAATGGAAATAAACTAGCTAGGGCGATGGTAGCTTATCTCTGAGAAGAGATGTGGTGGCTACATGCCTCTGAGCTGTGTTACAATGAGGCTCGAAGGCCTATTTATTGTTGAGAAACAATGGAAAACCCTAAACATCCAAAAACCTAACCCTAGAAGATGAAACATCAAATTGTGGGCCCCGTTTGGGTAAATTGGTACATCACTTTCTTAGGGTCGTAACTTTGGCATACGATCTCCGTTTGACGTGCGCATTATCTCGTTAGAAATATCTATCTGAGAACTACAACTTTGGGAAGAGCAACATCGGTCCATGGACCTGTGTTGCTCCCAGGTTTTCCAAAAAATGTCGTTTAGGGCCTCAAAATGGATCCGGAAGTTTAGGAACCAAAAAACTGCTAAAAATAGTAAACTATGCTACAATTAAGGAAACTGGAAAGTTGACAGAAACAATGGTGGGGGTCCAAGTGGAATTAGCAGGTGGCCACCAATATCCACCTAGATCATTCCTCCCCCTTATGAAGCAGTGGTCCCCATTGCATTGAGTTCCTCCATGAGATGAGGAAACTTCTGTTGAACTTGGTCCCTGGTGAGCCACTTGCCCTAGTGAAGGATCTGGCCTGCTTTAACAACTCGATACAATTGGATATTCTATTGGCGAGTGTGCTTGATTTGTGTGTTCATGATCCGATCAGTTGCGACTTGTTCCATGCAATCTGGATTTAAACAGGAACACAACAAATAACCATAAACACAAAGATGCAGTGGAAATAATACTTCATTTCATTAATGTAAAATACTGAAATATGCTTACAAAAAGAAATGGAAATAAACCAGCTATGGCGATGGTAGCTTATCTCTGAGAAGAGATGTGGTAGCTACATGCCTATGAACTGTGTTACAATGAGGCTCGAAGGCCTATTTATTGTTGAGAAACAATGGAAAACCCTAAACATCCAAAAACCTAACCCTAGAAGATGAAACGCCAAACTGTGGGCCCCGTTTGGGTAAATTGGTACGTAAACTTCCCGGGGTCGTAACTTTGGCATACGATCTCCATTTTACGTGCACAATATCTCGTTAGAAAGATCTATCTGAGAACTACAACTCTAGGAAGAGCAACATCAGTCCATGGACCCATTTTGCTCCCAAATTTTCCAAAAAATATCGTTTAGGGCCTCAAAACAACTCCGGAAGTTTAGGACCCGAAAAATTGCTAAAAATAGTAAACTGTGCTACAATTAAGGAAATTGAAATGCTGAAAGAAAAAATGGTGGGGGTCCAAGTGGACTTGGCAGGTGGCCACCAATAGCCACCTGGATCATTCCTCCCCCCTTAGGAAGCAACAATCCCCATTGCATTGATTTCCTCCATGAGATGAGGAAACTTCTATTGAGCTTGGTCCCCGGTGAGCCACTTGCCCTGGTGAAGGAGCTGGCCTGCTTTGACAACACGATACAATTGGATATTCTGCTGGCGAGTGTGCTTGATCTATGTGTCCATGATTCGATCAGTTGCATCTTGTTCCATGCAATCTGATTTAAACAGGAACGCAACAAATAACCATAAACACAGAGATGCAATGGAAATAATACTTCATTTCATTAATGTAAAATACTGAAATATGCTTACAAACAGAAATGGAAATAAACCAGCTAGGCGATGGTAAGCTTATCTCTAGAAGAGATGTGGTGGCTACATGCCTCTGAACTGTGTTACAATGAGGCTTGAAGGCCTATTTATTGTTGAGAAACAATGGAAAAGCCTAAACATCCAAAAATCTAACCCTAGAAGATGAAACACCAAACTGTGGGCCCCGTTTGGGTAAATTAGTACATCAACTTCCTGGGGTTGTAACTTTGGCATACAATCTCCATTTGACGTACACAGTATCTCGTTAGAAATATCTATCTGAGAAATACAACTTAAGAGGGAGTTGATCACATTATAGGTGACAATGTCAATGTTGTAGGTTGGTATCCGATATGAGGACAGGTTGAAGGGGTTGTCCAACTACAGTCCATGGAAGGAAAGGATAAATTTGGTCTTGCATGTCAACAAGATATGGGAGTTCACCGAGAAAGCCATCAAGAAGCCAACTGACCCAAAGGAGCTGGAAGTGTATGGGGATTTGGATATGAGGGTGAGATTGATCATCCTAGATGGTGTGAAGGATACCCTAATACCTCATTTTTCTAGGAAGAGCACCACACAAGAGATGTTGATGGCCCTTCAAAAACTTTTCTAGAACAAGAAATAGAAATGGGTATTAGTATTGGAGGATTTTTTGAAGTTCACCAAGACTATAAAGGGTGAAGGCATGACTTCATATCTGACGAGATTGCCTTAGGTCAAAGATGAGCTTTCTCTCATCGGTGTGACTATTTCATACAGAGATATGGTGAGGATTGCTTTAAAAGGGTCCACCAAAGAATGGAATCCCTTCATCAAAGGGATTGCTGCCAAAGAGAATTTTCAATACTAGAATAGGTTGTGGGACGACTTCTTTCAGGAAGAGTTGCGAGATGAGGATCTTAATCAAAAGAAGAAGGATTTTGATGATGACATGGCACTTGCAACATGAATGAAGGGTAAACAGAAGAAGGACTTGAGTAAGGTCAAGAGTTTTAACTGTGGTGAGATGGGTCATTTTTTGTTGAGATGTCAGATGAAGAAGAAGGGAGATACCGAGAATAAGAAAGGAAAACATATCGTTGGTGTTGCCACTTTTGCTGAGATAGATGATCTCACTAGGAGATTGGAGGAGGAGGACTTTGTCATGATCTCTCATTTCTTGCAGGGTACTATCGATGAGGATGGATGGTACGTGGACAATGGTGTGATGAAACATATGACAAGGTCACAGGAGGTTCTTAAGACTCTAGATGAATGGGACTCAAAGTTGCACATGGTGTTGGGCGACAAGAGTCAGTTGGAGATTCGAGGAACAGGTGTTGTTCCATTTAGGATGGAGACAGGATGAGTGATGCAGGTCTAGGAAGTATAGTTCATACTAGGACTAAGATATAATGTGATTTATGTCTCGATGATCGAGAAGAAGGGGTTTGAGGTCTTGTTCCAGGATGGGAAGGCAAGAATGAGGTCTAGAGGCTCTAGCTCAGCTGAAATAATACTTGGAGTTAGAGACAATGGTCTATATAGGATGATAGGAAATCCTATGGATCATGAGAAGCAGGTGGAGCAGGTGCAGGTTCTAGAGAAGCAGATGTAGGTGTAGGCTTTAGAGGAGTAGGTACATGTTCCCAAGAAGAATATTAACCTTCTTGAGAAGAAGGAACAGATTCCAGAGACTTTGAGGGAGTCAAGTTCTAGAGGGAGCTTCCAAATTCACATTATACACATAGATTAGCCTTCTTGTAGCTTGTTTTATACACAAATATTGACCTTGTAGCTGGAATTTACATAATTATAGTGCCTCATAAAATTTGCTTGACCAAAGTATGCCTAAGAAAAATTCAGATTCCACGGAGAATTATTACAGAGACTCAATCTAATTCAATGTTATAATCTTATTTGAATGAGGGTATATGAACCATATCTTGTCCTTTCATGTTTCGACCTTCATCGTTCTTGTATTTTGTAGAGATAGATAACTTGGTGTCAAATTACAAGTTCCTTGAGTTGCTTGAATTAGTTTAGTTCCTCTTCGGACTTTTGTTCATATTTCAAAGGTTAAGATTTGTATTTATTTTCCTCACTTCGGATCCCTTTTATATTCCTCAAATGTATTTTTTACTTCTCTTCTAGGTTCCAACTTAGATTCCTCTAGGACTTGTCCTAGCAATTATTTCCAAGCATCAATAAACTTGAATTATACAAATCTTTTGAAGTAGCTTCGGAAGTAGACTATTTTGAACCTTAATACAAACATGTAACTTGGATGAATTCTCTACAACATTTTCGTTGTCTTATAATTGTTCATGACATAGATTGAAAGTGAGAGAGAAAGGTGATCCCACAATATCTTCAAGGATGTTTTTTTTGAGTGACTGGAGAGCTGCTATAATGATGTTTTCAAGGGATCTTCGAGGGAGTGATATTCAAGCTCATTCAAATATGCCAACTAAGAGTGATGTTCCTACCTTCACGTTATCACTATTTTTAGAAATGATGAGGCTTGGACTTCCAAAGACATGTAATTGATGCTTCCTATTTCAAGCAAGAGTATCTGTGATCTCAACAACCTTTATGTAGTGGATGCAATGATATTAGCTTCTAAGTTCTTCTAGTACACAAGGGTTTTTGTTCCATGTGAAACTTATTTTAGGTCTGCTAAGGGCTTCTTCAATAGTGCTCCTCCATTCACCATAGCTCTGACACCATGTTAATAAACCAAGTGTAATGTACAAATGAGGCTTAGTTCCTCTAACTTGATAATTACTTGTGAATGTTAGTTTTATTTTATTATTTATTATGTCTTCTTCATCAAGAAATTATACAAATGTTCAATTTTCACAATAATAAAGACACAAGAGACACCAAAACTAGACTACAAACCAGGGAAAAACCATACAAGGGGTAAATCCAACAATCCTTCTATTATAGAATCAGATAAAAATGAGATTTCCAAGACCAAGACCATGATCAAAATTTCCACCAAAATGCCAAATCCAACCCTCCTCCAAGTCACCTCCAAGATTCAAAGTCAACACAAGTCAAACTTGTACTTTTGGTAAATGTATTGAAATTTCAAGCCTGTAGTAGCACAAATCCTGAAATTTTGGGCCTACATTAGCACTAAAAAAATTTTGCCTTCAAGTCTGAAATGTGGTCAAGAAAAAATGTTTTTCTTTCTTCTTTGACTTATTTTCTTTCCTTTTACTTTGACACCTTATTCTCCTTCGTTTTGTTCAAAAGATGCTTGTTTTTGTGTGAGTGAATTATCTCCAAGACATGTCGAACTTTCTTCTATATATATTTGTCCAGGAGGGTCAAATGGGTGCCATTATCAAGGTCAGGGTTACTTGTTCCAAGGAGGGTTCAGTTGACATTTTGTGGACTATTTTTTTTTTTTTTTTTTTTGAGTAGCTTTGGAGGTACCTCAAGCCCTAAGGTTCGGGGATTGGATAACAAAGTGCCACAAGAGTCACTTGTGGGCTTGGAACCCAAGTATGGGGTTTTGAACCAAATCGTGTTTTGGGCATTTCCGTGAGCACATTTATACATGTGAAGGAATGAGATTATAGAGGGAGCAAAGGAGAATCTAACACTTTAAGAATCGTCGAATTCCGAGTTGTAGAAATGGAGATATGAATTTTTGAAGTTAATTTTGGGGTTGACACCATAAGAGTCAAGGTCGACCTAAGGTTATTTTAGGCTTGTGATAATTGGACAACCCCTAAAGATTATGTTTTGGAGCCCTTCATTTATGGTATAAATAGAAGGTGAGTGTGTGTTATTCCTCATCCATTCAGTGCAACACATAAGAAGGAAGGGAGCTCATTGGATGAGGATAATTGTCTATGGTAGCCGTAACAAGAAGAGGCTAGGGCAACGGGGAGATTAGGGATTGTTTAAAGGGATAAATAAGGCACCGAGCTACTGGAAGGACACCGAGGTTGCTTGCTAGGGAAGGCCGAGTTGGGAGACCTATCTCATAGGTTTGTTTGGGAACTGTTTTAGGGACACGAGATTTTTATGGTGTTGGCACTATGCTACAGGTGGACTGTGTGCTAGGACGTAGCCCATAACACCAAAGTTAGGGTATACATAGGGATGATTAATGGCTCATATATGCCCAAAACAACAACGTACTAAGGGATATGTCTCATGAAGGTGTGCCGCAACATTTGAGGGTTGTTTGTGGACTATTGAGCGGGTTTGTAAGGGCTGTTACAACGTGACCAATTTCCCTAACCAGAACAGTAAAGGGATAGTAGAAAAAACAAACTTGGAGAGAAGAATTAGTGATATGTGTTAGGCCAATGTTTTGAATAGTTTTGGATCAGATTATTGGGTAGCCCATGGGAGTCAATTTGGAGGCTTGATTGGGTGATCGAGAGCCTTCACCAGTGTAGATCTTGCAGTGTAGTATTGGGTGCCAGTGATCTGGTGGAGGGTAGTGTGTAGGCTACCCAAAGTAGCCCTAGACAAGGTATATTGAAGTGATGAAGAGGAGTTGAAGGTTGGGTGAATATTGGTGCCGAAGTGCAACACTTTGATGAACTAGAGTGGCTGTTAGCCCGGAAAGTTGGAGCTCGGGAAGTGGCCAGCCTAGATAACAGATTGATGAGCCCATGTACATGTTGCAGAAGAGACTTACAACAATGTTAGATGGCAACCCTCCTGGAGTCTCGATGCATTGTATTTTGAAGGACTAAGGGGAAATTAGTGAGCAGTATGGGAGCGAATGACCGACAAGACAAGATACGACATAGAAGATACAACGACATTTGTCATTGTAATATAACGAAGATTTGATTGTACATTATTATACAATTTTGTTAAAAATTGTGTATACTAGTGCATACGTGATTTATTGCTTTATATTTTCCACGGTGCAAAGTAGTTCTAGTTGAGATTCTTGATTTGGTAGCATCAGTGATTTTAAGATTTTAACCTAGACCAAAGATCATGAAAATTCAACATGGTATCAAAGCCTGTCTGAGCTACTTTAGAAGTTAGTGAATTAGATTTATGCACAACAAAGTACAACTTAAGAGGGAGTTGATCACATTATAGGTGACAATGTCAAAGTTGTAAGTTGGTATCCGATATGAGGACATGTTGAAGGGGTTAGTCAACTATAGTCCATGGAAGGAAAGGATCAAGTTGGTCTTGTAGGTCAACAGGATCTGGGAGTTCACCGACAAAGTTATCGAAAAGCCAATTGACCCAAAGAATATTGAAGTGTATGAGGATTTGTATATGAGGGCAAGATTGATCATCCTAGATCATGTGAAGGATGCACTAATACCTCATTTGTCCGGGATGAAAACCTCACATGAGATGTGTATGGCCCTTCAGAATTTGTTCTAGAACAAGAACGAGAATCAGGTATTGGTATTGGAGGATAAGTGGAAGTCCACCAAAATGATAAAGTGTGAAGGTGTGACTTCGTATCTGACGATATTGTCTTAGGTCAAAGATGAGATTACTACCATTGGTGTGACTATTTCAAATGGAGATATGGCAAGGATTGCTTTAAAAGTGTTCACTGAGGAATGGAATCCCATCATCAAAGGGATTGTCCCCATAGAGAATTTGTAGACTATAATATACTGTGGGACAAATTCATTCAAGAAGAGTTGCGACATGAGGATCTTCATCCATAGAAGAAGACTTTTGATGATGACGTGGCACTTGCAGCACAAATGAAGGGTAATTAGAAGAAGCATTTGAGTAAGGTCAAGTGTTTTAACCATGGTGAGATGGGTCATTTTTAGTCGATATGTCCGATGAAGAAGAAGGGAGACAACGATAAGAAGAATGGGAAGTAGGTCATTGGTGTTGCCACTTCTGCTGAGATAGATTCTCTCACCAAGAGAATGAAGGAGGATCACTTTGCCATGATCTCTCATTTCTCGCAGGGTATTATCGATGACGATGGATGGGACGTGGATAGTGGTGTTGCAAAACATATGACAAGGTCACAAGAGGTTTTTGAGACTCTATCTAAATGGGACTTGAAGTTGCACATGTTGTTGGGCAACAAGATTCAGTTGGAGATCCGAGGATCGGGTGTTGTGCCATTCAAGATGGAGACAAGACGAGTGATGTGGGTCCAGAATGTATTGTTCGTACCATGACTCAGATATAGAGTGATTTATGTCTTGATGATTGAGAAGAAGGGGTTTGATGTCTTATTCTAGGATAGGAAGGCAAGACTCAGGCCTAGAGGCTCTAGCTCCGCTGGTATAGTACTTGGAGTTAGAGAGCATGGTCTATATAGGATGACAGACAAGCCTATGGAACATGAGATATGGAACATGAGAAGCAGGTGGAGTAGGTGCAGGTTCCAGAGGATCAGGTGCAGGTGCATGTGCAGGCTTTAGAGGAGCATAGTATAGGTTCCCGAGAAGAAGATTCACATTCTCAATAAAAAGGTAGAGATTTCAGAGACTCAGAGGGATTCGAGTTCTAGACAGAGATTATAGATTCAGAGGGAGAATTTGCAGCCCAAGAAGAGCATGTGGTCAGTGGGGAGCAAGGGTGCTCCTATAGCTACCAAGAAGGAATCATGGAGGGAGTGGAAGTTTTTACAGGAACAAAAGAAGAAACAAGGTGCTTCCAGCAGTGAAAGTGACACTTCCGAGAGAGGCGTAGTTCACAGGGATTGCTGCAATTGTGAGCACCAAGAGTTTGGAATGTGTTTCTAGTAGTGATGATGATGAGTTACTTCCTAGTATTGGAAGTACCTCCCTCACTAAGAGGGACTATTAATTTTTGAGTAGCTTGGGAGATACTCTGAGCCCTAGGGTTCAGGGATTGGAGGAAAAAGTGCCACTAGAGTCACTTGTGGGCTTGGAACCCAAGTATGGAGTTTTACACAAAATCATGTTTTGGGCATTTCCATGAGCACATTTCTACATGTGATGGCATGAGATAATAGAGGGTGGAAAGGAGAATCCAACGCTTCAAGAAATGGAGATATGAATTTTTGAAGTTAACTTTAGGGTTGACACAATAAGATTCAAGGTCAACCTAAGGTTATTTTAGGCTTGTGACAACTGGATAACCCTTAAACATGACATTTTCGAGCCCTTCACTTATGGTATAAATAGAAGGTGAGTGTGAGGCTATTCCTCATCCATTCGGTGCAACAAACAAGAAGGAAGAGAGCTCATTGGAGGAGGATAATTCTTTGTGGTAGCCACAAAAAGAAGAGGCTAGGGAAATGAGGAGATCAGGGCACAAAGCTACTAGAAGGAGTCTAAGGTTACTTGCTGGGAAGGCCGAGTTGAGAGACTTATCTCGCAAGTCTGTTTGGGCACTATTTTAGGGACAAGAGATTTGTATGGTGTTGGACGTATGCTACAAGTGGTCTGTGTGCTAGGCCACAGGCCATAGCACAATAATTAGGGTATGATTAGAGAGGATTAAGGGCTCATATGCCCAAAAAAACAATGTACTAAGGGAGATGTCGCAAGAAGGTGTGTTGCAATCTTTGAGGGATGTTTGTGGACTATTGAGTGGATTTGTAAGGGTTGTTGCAACATGACCAAATAACCTAACCAGAAGAATCAAGGGACAATAGAAGCAACAGACTTGGAGAACAACATTAGTGATGTGTGTTGGGTCAATGTGTTGACTAATTTTGGATCAAATTGATAGGAACCCTGTGGGAGCCAATTTGGAGGATTGATTGGGTGATCAAGAGCCTTCATCGATGCAGATATTGTAGTGTAGTATTGGGTGTATTGATCTGGTGGAGGGAAGTGTATTGGATACCCAAAGTAGCCCTAGACACGCTATCTTGAGGTGATGAAGAGGATCTGAAGGTTGGGGGAAGATTGGTGCTGAATTGAAACACTTTGATGGACTAGAGTGACTACTAGCTCGGCAGATTGGAGCTCGGGAAGTGGCCAACCTAGAGAGTAGATTGATGAGCACGTGTAAATGCAGCAGAAGTGACTTGCACCAATGTTAGGTTGCAACCCTCTTGGATTCTCGATGTGTTGTCCTTTGAAGGACCAAGGGGTAGCTAGTGAGCAGTACAAAAGTGAAGGACCAATAGGAGACGATATGTCATAGAAGCTACAATGACGTTTGTCATTGTATCTTGTATAACATAGACTGTTGCATTATTGGGTTGTACATTATTGTACAATTTTGTTAAAAATTGTGTATACTTATGCATATGTGATTTACTGCTTTATATTTTCTGCTGTGAAAAGTAGTTTTAGTTGAGATTCTTGGTTTGGTAGTGTCAGTGATTTTAAGGTTCTAACCTAGACCCAAGATTGTGGAAATTCAACATGGTATCAAAGTGTGTTTGAGCTATTTTGGAAGTCAGTGAATCAGAGTTTTTCAAAACGAAGTATAGTTTAAGAGGGAGTTCGTTAGATTGTACATGACAATCTTGAAGTTGCAGGCTAGTACCTAGTATGAGGACAGGTTGGAGGGGTTGTCCAAATATAGTCCATGGAAGGATATGATCAAGTTGGTATTGTAGGTCAACATGATCTAGGAGTTCAGTGAGAAAGCCATCAAGAAGCCAACTAACCCAAGGAGCTAGAAGTGTTCGAGGATTTGGATACAAGGGCGAGCTTGATCATCCTAGATGGTGTGAAGGATGCCCTAATACCTCATTTGTCCAGGAAGAACACTGCACATGAGATGTGGATGACTCTTGAGAATTTGTTCTAGAAAAAGAACGAGAACCGGGTATTCGTATTGGAGGATAAGTGGAAGTCCACCAAGATGATAAAGGGTGAAGGTGTGACTTCATATCTGACGATATTGGCTTAGGTCAAAGATGAGATTGCTGTCATCGATGTGACTATTTCAAATGGAGATATGGTGAGGATTTCTTTAAATGAGTTCATTGAGTAATGGAAGCCTTTTCTCAAAGGGATTGTTTCCAGAGAGAATTTTCCAGACTGGAATAGGCTGTGGAATGACTTCATTCAGGAAGAGTTGTAAGATGAGAATATTCATCCAAAGAAGAAGACTTTTGATGATGATGTGGCACTTGCAACATGAATGAAGGGTAAGAAGAATAAGGACTTGAGTAAGGTCAAGTGTTTTAATTGTGGTGAGATGGGTCATTTTTTGTTGATATGTTCAATGAAGAAGAAGGGAGATGATGGGAAGAAGAAAGGAAAACATGCCACCGTTCGCCAGTGTTGCCACTTCTGCTGAGATAAATGATCTCACTAGGAGATTGACGAGGAGGATTTTTCCATGATCTCTCATTTCTCATAGGGCACTATCGATGAGGATGGATGATACATGGATAGTGGTGTGACGAAACATATGATAGGGTCACAGAGGTTTTTGAGACTCTACTTGAATGGGACTTGAAGTTGCACATGGTGTTGGGCAACAAGAGTCAGTTAGAGATTCGAGGATCGGGTGTTGTGCCTTTAAGGATGGAGATGAGACGAGTGATGTGGCTCTAGGATGTACTATTCGTACCAAGAATCGGATATAGCGTGATTTATGTCTCGATGATCGAGAAGAAGGGGTTTGTGGTCTTGTTCCAGGATGAGAAGGCAAGACTCATGCCTAGAGGATCTAGCTCCACTGGTATTGTACTTGGAGTTAGAGAGCATGGTCCATATAGGCTGACGAGAAAGTGATCCAGGTGGATGTTGGTGGCCACCCACCTATCCCATTTGGACCCCCACAATTGTCTCTTTCAGCTTTTTCAGTTTCCTAAATTGTAGCACAGTTTACTATTTTTAGCAGTTTTTCGGGTCCTAAACTTCCGAAGCCGTTTTGAGGCCCTAAACGACGTTTTTTGGGAAATATGGGGGCAACATGGTCCATGGACCAATGTTTCCCTTCCCAAAGTGGTAGTTCTCGGATAGATCTTTCTAACGAGCTATCATACGCGTCAAACGGAGATCGTATGCCAAAGTTACGACCCCGGGAAATTGATGTACCAATTTACCCAAAACGGGGCCCACAATTTGGCGTTTCATCTTCTAAGAGTCGGTTTTGGAATGTGAAGGGTTTTCCATTGTTTCTCAATAATAAATAGGCCTTCGAGCCTCATTGTAACACAAGTTCGGAACAGTTCAGAGACATGTAGCCGCACATCTCTTCTCAGAGATAAGCTACCATCGTCCTAGCTGGTTTATTTCCAATTCTGGTTGTAAGCATATTTCGGTATTTTCCATTAATGAAATGAAGTGTTATTTCCGCTGCATCTCTTTATTTATGGTTATCGCATCTCTGTATTTATGGTTATCTCTGTAATCTATTGCATTCCTGTTTAAATCCGGATCAGAAAGCCTATGGATAATGAGAAGCAAGTGGAGCAAGTGCAGGTTCCAGAGAAGTAGGTGTAAGTGTAGGCTTCATAGGAGCAGGTACAGGTTCTCGAGAAAAACATTCACCTTCTCGAGAAGAAGGTCCATATTCCAGAGACTTAGAGGGAGTCGAGTTCTAGAGGGAGCTTGCAGATTTAGAGGGAGACTTTGCAGTCCAAGAAGTGTACATGGTCAGTGGGGAGTAAGGGTGCTCCTATAGATGCCAAGAAGGAATCATAGAGAGAGTGGAAGATGTTACAGGAAAATAAGAATAAGCAAGGTGCTTCCAGTAGTGATAATGACACTTCCAAGAGAGGCCTAGTTCACAGAACAAGGATTGCTGTAATTGTGAGTGCCAAGAGTTGGGAAAGTGTTGCGAGTAGTGATGATGATGAGTTACTCCTTAGTCTTGGAAGTACCTCCCTTGCTAAGAGGGTGTGTTTATTTTTTAGTACATTGGGAGGTACTCCAAGAACTAGGGTTTGGGGATTGGAGGACAAAATGCCACAAGAGTCACTTGTGGGCTTGGAACCCAAGTATGAAATTTTGCACCAAATTGTGTTTTGGGAATTTCCATGAGCACATTTCTACATGTGATGGAATGAGATGATAGAGGGCGAAAAGGAGAACCCAATGCTTTGAGAATCGTCGAATCCTGAGTTGTAGAAATGGAGATATGAATTTTTGAAGTTAATTTTGGGGTTGACACCATAATAGTCAATGTCGGCCTAAGGTTATTTTAGGCTTGTGATAGCTGGATAACCCCTAAAGATGACGTTTTGTAACCCTTCATTTAGGGTATAAATAGAAGGTGAGTGTGTGGCTATTCCTCATCCATTCAGTGCAACACACAAGAAGGAAGAGAGCTCATTGGAGGAGTATAATTATTTGTGGTAGCCGCAATAAGAAGAGGCTAGGGCAGCAAGGAGATCAGGGAATTTTTTAAGGGCTAAATAGGGCGAGATGATGGAAGGAGGCCGAGGTTGCTTGCAGGTAAGTCCAAGTTGGGAGACCTCTCTCGCAGGTCTCTATGGCACTATTTTAGGGACATGAGATTTCTGTGGTGCTGGACATATGCTACAAGTGGACTGTGTGCTAGGCAGTGGGCCATAGCACCATAGTTAGGGTATACGTAGGGAGGATTAAGGGCTTATATATGCCCAAAAAAACAATGTACTAAGGGATATGTCTCATGAATGTGTGTCGTAGTCTTTGAGGGTTGTTTGTGGACTGTTTTGTGGGTTTGTAAGGGATTGTTGTGGTGTGACCAATTTCCCTAACCAGAACAATAAAGGGACAATAGAAACAACAGAGTTGGAGAGTAGCATTGGTGATGTGTGTTGGGTCAATGTGTTGACCAATTTTTTATCAGATTGTTGGGCATCGTGTGGGAGCCAATTCGGAGGCTTGATTAGGTGATCGAGAGCCTTCATCGGTGCATATCTTGCAGTGTAGTATTGGGTGTCATTGATCTAGTGGAGGGCGGTGTGTTGGCTACCCAAAGTAGCCCTAGACAAGCTATATTAAAGTGACGAAGAGGAGATGAAGGTTGTGTGAAGATTGGTGCTGAAGTGCAACACTTTGATGGACTAGAGTGACTACTAACCTAGCAGATTGGAGCTTGGGAACTAGCCAACCTAGAGAGTAGATTAATGAGCCCGCATACATGCAATAGAACTAACTTGCATCAGTGTTGGGTTGCAACCCTCCTGGAGTCTCGATGTGTTGTCCTTTGAAGGACTAAGGGGTAGCTAGTGAGCAGTACGCCAGTGAAGGACAGACAGGACAAGATACGACATAGAAGTTGCGATAACGTTTGTCATGGTATATTGTATACCATAAACTGTTGTATTATTCAGATTTGGTTTAATATAACAAAGGTTGGGTTGTACATTATTGTACAATTTTGTTAAAAAATGTGTATACTTGTTCATATGTGATTTACTGCTTTATATTTTCTGCTTTGCAGAGTTATTCTGGTTGAGATTCATGGTTTGGTAGCGTTAATGATTTTAAGATTCTAACCTAGACCCAAGATCATTGAAATTCAACACTAATGACTCAACATAAGAATCTCTTTTTTTTTCTCACAAAAGCCCAAATGTGACATGACTCAAGTACATTTTTTGACTCAAAATAAATTCTTTTTTACCCTCTTTACTCTCCAAGCATGAAGAACATGCTTTGACTGAAAATTAAAATATAATAATAATTAATATAATAAATATATCAATGATAGATTTACATTACATTACGAAGATCAACTGTGGTTACATCTTCAACAATATGAAAGTATCATATATTATCTTTTTGGATTTAATTATCAACAATTTAGTTTTAATTGAATTTTGGCTTCTATGATCCATATTATAAAAAGTAAGAAAACTTTTGGTAAAAATCACATCATCAGAGTTTTGTCGACGCGTTTTGAACCATCTGGTGTGGTTCATCTTCAGGACAATATGAAGAACCAGATCATGGCATTAGATTAAATAGATGAAGAGAGATGTTTTCTAGCCGTTAGAATATAACAACTAGTTTTGACTAAAGATTTAGCATTAATTAATAAACAAATTATGATAAGTAAGAAAACTTTCAGTAAAAATCACATCATCATAGTTATGTCGACACGTTTCAATCCATCCAGTGTGGTTAATCGTTAGGATAAGATGAAGAACAAGATCTTGGCATCAAGTTAAATAGACGAAGAAAATATTTTTTGTCGTTATAATATAATGGTTAGATTTGACTAAATAAATAATATTTTAATATAAAGAAAAAAAATTGTTAGAATATAATTGTTAATATTGAATTAAGGAAAATAATTAATCAAAAGGAAAATATTAATGAAATGAATATCTAAAAATAAAAATAAAAATAATATTTAGGTCAAACCTAAATAATCAAAACAATAAAACAATTAATAAAATCAATATAATAATATAATAAAATAAAATAGAATAATATTTGATTCAAACTAAATAATCAAAAAATTAATTTAAATCTTAAAAAATAAATAAAATAATAAATGGTTAACTTAAATAAAATATATGTCAAACCTGAAAAAATCAAAATACTAAAACCAAATAATTCTTGGGTCAAACTTAATAATCAAAACATTAAATTCTAACTAAAAATAAATAAATAAATAAATGTTCAAACTAATCATATTAATTTTCTATTTATAAGTTTAAGGGATCATTTAACCTACCTTATATTTAAATTAAATAAATAAAATGATAATAATAATTAATAAATAATACACAAATAATAAATAATCAATAATGAAAAAAAAAATAATTTATTAGTAATCAAGAATAAAATTACAAATAAATATAACAATTAAGATATTAGGAAATATATATATATAGATAGATATATATATAGATAAAGATATATATAGATATATATATATATATATAACTTAAGAAGAAATGGTAGAGATCCAACAACTTCTAATTTTCCAGCCATCGTCTCTATTTAGATTGTTAGGCCTCCTTTAAATCTCTATAGCTTCCCTAAACTTGCGGTGATGGAAATGATCTATCTTAGCAATGAATCAGGCGTCTTCAATGCATATGTGGTGTTTTGTCTTTTCCGCATGTTCTGCTAATGTTGAGGAGCGGGTCCTCCGATGTTTGATGTTTGCCGCATATTCCTGAATCCTCATAAACACCTTTCATATTCTTAGGGTCCACTGAGTCTTTTATAGATCTTAGGGAACTTTGAATAGTGTTAAGGGGCCTAAAGGTTGAGGGAACCTTGCGCTTTTTTAGGATCCTTGCAAAGTTTAGTTTTGTTAGTATTAACAGTGATAACCATCTTGGAACTAGAATTTTAAGAGAATTTTAGTTTCTTGCCAAAATAATATATATATATATATATATATATATATATATATTATATATATATATATATATATATATATTATATATATTATTTTGGGCAAGAAATTATATAATGTATCTATTGATGTGAATATTTTAATTATTAAAAAAATAAAAATAAAAAATTTTCATATTATTTTTTTGGTTGTTTTTTTAAAGGCTAACACCCATGGAGGAACTAATGATCTATTGCAAGGAGTGTCTTAATAGTACACACATTCAGTGTCAATCCAAATCCCTATGGGAATTTTTTTATTTTTAGAAAATGATGGTTGTATATATATATACACCATCCATGTAATGTGGGGAATCTAGAGTTTCATATTCTTTCGTTTCAAATATAAAAATAAATTATATTGTGCTTATTTAGAAGAATTGCGCTTCCACTGACGATCTCAAAATAAAGGGTTTAGTCTACTATACTATAGGACAAATGAACAAATTCCATCATTTCAGATGGGCGGGAGGAATATGAATGAAGCCTTATTATCAGTGAACTAATATATCAAGGTCGATGATTTACTTGATTTAAAATAAAGTATATATATAAATATATATATATATATATATATATATATATATATATATTATTAATATATATAATATATAATATATAATAATATAAATTTATTTAAATCAAGTAATCATCGACCTTTATTATTGGGCCTTACCTCAAGGGAATCAAAGAGAGTCAAATTCATGATCACAAACAACTAGCAATAATATCAAAGAACTTCACATATGGCTCTAAACCACTCAAGCTAACCTTGGAGCTTATATATATATATGCACACACACATTTTTTATCTATAAAAATCATTTTTTTTCATTTGGAATTATTTCCTTTTTCTCCCTTTTATTATTTATTATTTTTTCAATTTTTTTTTTTATAATTTTGTTTCAAATAATGTTGATTTTTCAAACCATGGTTTTCAGACCATGGTAGTTGTGGTGATAGTTTGAAAAATTCCTCTACCAATAAAGGGAGACTTGTCTGATGGCAAGTCAGAATTGGACTTACACTCGTTTGGTGTAGCGGTTTCCATTAGTATGTGGGCATGTTTTCCACCAAATAGTTTTCTCGTCAAAATGAGACATTTTCATTGAAGTGCTTCGAAATCCTTAACAATATCCTATTTATTTATGTAAATGCAATCCTATATCTAATCCTAAACTAACAATGATAAAGATATTGATTACACACATTGACTTCATTAATGGATAACAAGAATAAATTCATTATTCTCCACCATAAACCACAAACATGTTCCAATAACATGACTGAGAAGTAATTTCACATAAATGATATTATAATATATCCATGCAACTAAATTCACAACTAGATTATTGTATTATATTAAGCAATCTAAGTAACTGATAAATTTTAACAGTAGTGGACAAATGAAGAACTAATAATGAACTAGATTTACTTGTACTAAATATTGAGAAAAAATTCTTCAATATCAAATTCAAGCAAAAGTCATTATCTTTGAATCTAAAACTCACTTGATTAAAATATACCAGAAATAATTACATGTTGGAAACAATGTTTAATACTGAGAGGGAGGGTGAATCAGTGTTAAGCCTAATTTAAACTTTTATGCCAATTTATCTTTTCATTCAAACTTTGCAACCATCCATATAACCATGAACAACATATCGTATGGCAGCAATATGAAATCATCACATAAACACAAACACCATGAGAAACATACACATTAGACATAGAGGTTTAACGTGGAAACCCTTTCGGGAGAAAAACCACTAAAGCTTGTTTTTTTATTGATGTAAAAATAAGAGCACCTACTATATTACATCATACTATTTGTGAGCCACCACTCACAGGAAGCACCAACTCCCCTTGATTGTTTGCTAGCACCCACTAGCAGGGAGCACCAACTCTCTCCTTTTGTAGACACCTGATCAACTTGCCAGAAGCACCATGTGAAGCACTAACTTCATAGATTTTTTGCAAGAACCAACTTGCATCTCCTTGGATTTATGCAGGCACCAACTTGCAGGAGGCACCAACTCCCAAGCCTTCTTAGACACCCATCAGAGATGGAAGAACCAACTTCCTGTATGCAGAATCAAACCCACAATCAAAATAAGACTTAATTCTCATTGTAATTGGCAGCCTCTCTGCATGTTTCCAATTCTGTTCTCCTCAACAACCTTTTGGCCCACATAACATTTTGTCTCGTGCACAATATACAGCAACCCATTGTTCCACTTGACAGTCTACACTAATACACAACAGTCTCTGCACTTTGTCCACTCTGCAATAGCATACTCACACAGGCTCTCTACTTTGAATAACATACACTCAGCTCTCATACTTCTTCTTCTTCTTAGGCACTCTTGGCCTCTTTCCACTGCATAGGAAGTCTTAGCCTCTTCTCTACAACACATGCACACTTGGCCTCTTGTCAGTGATTATCTCAACCTTAGTTAATAGTTTTAAGGTGCTGACAGTTTCAATGTCAACGCCAATTTGTAAAAATTAGTATAAAACCGTTGATTGATAAAATATAAGTGCTATTATGGATTTGTAAAATAAAAATGCGATGACAACCAAAGTAGCATTTCAAATATGAAAAATTAGCAAATTAAACACTAACAGATGGATGATCAACGACAAAAGTATATTTTAAGTTTGGATGGTCAATATTAAAAGGTGTTGATGGAGCGCACGTTAGTGAAGGAGTGGGTACTTAATCAAGCGAGTGCTGACAATTAATATGTCAACGACAAAACTCTGTTTTACTTTGATTTTTCGTGTAAAAAATAATAACATTGGGCGCATATTCTAAACAGATGGAAATGAAATTTTAAAAATAAAAAGAGGTTTTTGTTGGTAACAGACTCGTCACTCATTTAAAAAAATCATTTTCTGTTTTTACACAAGTATAATGGTTTGAGAGATTCAAAGGAATCTTTGATGCTTATTTTTCCATATTTTGCAATTTAGCTTTTTCCTATTTTAGTCACTATTTTAAAAATTAGTTTCTGAAAAAGTAGGGATGAATTTTTAAAAACCTCTTTCAGTTTTCACACAACAATCATTGTTTGAGAGTTTCGAATGGATCTTTGAAGCCCATTTTTCAAGAGTTCACCAAAATTATTATTATTATTATTAATTTTATTTTTATTTTTTTAAACGTCCAATTGGTTGGAGAACGACCTCATGAATTCAACTTGGGGTTAGATTTTATCTTCTTGATTATTTGATTTAGTAAGATATAGATAAATGAAGAGGTTTGAGATCCATTATTTTTGGATCTTGAATAGTTTGTAAGTAGTGTATAAAGACTATCATTTTTGTAATGTAAAAGGTTGGAAATTTTTGAAAAAGAAGCTTGTGTGTTCAACTCTGATATCAATATATTGCTATATACAATGTTATGTATACAATTTTGCAGAGATTCATGTGCATATAACTTTATGTCTGTATTTCATCATGTTTTTTTAATTTCTCCTCATATTACATCTATGAATCATTAAGTATTTAGTGTTTGGATAAAGCATTATGAGATATAATTCTTCATGTATGTTCTAGTTCAAGTTATCCAAATACTTTCTATGTTTTCTGCTCAAATATTTATAACATAATTCTTATTGGTATGTTCTGATATTTATTTTTTGTATTTTATCTCCACATCTTGATGGTTATTTGTCTAAGAAGTTGTGTCCTTCCTTGCGTATGTTAAGAATTGTTTATATATCTTGTGGTTAACAATTTTTTCCACTAGACTCCCTGCCCAATGGTCCTTGTTCTCTTCTTTACCAACCAATTTCATCCTACAAACTAAATCTAGCAAATAAGCTTACAATCCTACTATTAAGGCGATAGTGAGTGGTAGAGTTTTAAAGAGAGATCCCTCTTTGACTTAGAATGGCTAACTTCCAAGTCTAAAGTGGTTAGAGGTTACCTTAGTCTTTTCCCTTCATAGTTGGGGTTTTTTCTAAGTGTTAACATTTGGGCACCGTTGTCGTGGAGTGAAGGTCAAATTTTCCCTGGGAGAATGACAAGATCCATATGTGATTGCTAATGGTGAAAAAATTTCATACATAAGTAAGCTATGTTTTATTCACCCAACGATTCCATTGTCAAATAGTCTAGAGTTTAGAACATCCATGGCGACTCCACTACCCAAAGACTTATTAGCCTGAATATTTTCTCGACGAATCCACTGCTTCAAGATGGATCACATATCTGTAAGGTATGCTCCAATGAATTGCTCTCACATTCCTAGTTTTCCAAATTGTATTCCTTGCATAGATTGGTAGACATATCTTCCAAGAATAAAAGGTCAGGATGACGATGATGTTGCTCCTCATTTGATTAGGTTTCATATGCATGTACAAAAGCTTTGAGTTAAGTTGCATGAGGATTCTTTGATTAAAATGTTCATTGTTTCTTTGGAAGGAAATGCAAAGTTTTTGTATGAGAAGTTACCCCCTCGTAGCTTATATTCTCTTGAATATTTTCATTTAGTATTTTATGAGCACTTTAAAGAGGATTATCTTTCCTTGTTGTTGGTAGAAAACTATTGTGCACATGTTGAAAACTTCATTGAACATCTGGAAAACATGTATGGTGATGAGGAATTTATGGATGAAGAAATCCTAGAAGTATTACATGAGAACTCCTTTCAACATCATGAACATAAATTAGAGAATAACTTCCCTTACACTTAGAACACTTTCCAACAAACAATAGCTTATCCCTTGAATGAAAATGAAATGGATCAACAAATTGATGTAGATATTCATGCTCCTTCTCTAAGATAGATGAATATTTACAACCGATTTGTGAGCTTTTGTGTTACAAAATACAAGCAGTGTACTATTTCATGTTGGTAGTTTCTCACATTTGCAAGAGAATCATGTGCAAGAAATTAGTCATGAGGAGCAAGTTGTTTTTTATCCCTTAGATGTTACAAGGTCTTCTTTTTAATGGACTTTTCTTGGAAGAATAAATTAAGAAATTTTGTATAATCAAGATGGATATTCTTTTAAATTGCATGAAGAAGACCCTTTAGGCATTGTTGTCATACAAAATGTTGAGGGTATATTCGAAGAACACACATTTTTTTTTAGGTGACTAGTTAAAAAAATGAACATTTTGTTGTTGTTTCATTTGAAGACGACCTCATGATTGAAAACATAAAATAGGAATGACCAGTGGTTTAGAATGAGGTTTGGTTTTTTTTTTGCTCATCAAAAAGAGCCTATGTTTCATTTTTAATGATCCTTTTGTCAGTTTTTTTACAGCCACGAGTGAAGTCAGTTTTTGTGTTTTCTATAAACCATGGATTTAGTTTTCAAGTTTAGTTGCTACCTTTCACATTTTTTTGTCTTCTTATGGAGGATGTGAGTAGAATTCCAGTGAGTAGCCACCTCATTTCATGGTTGCACTAGAAATTTTGTATCACCTGATTGGGTAGAGACTTTTAGTAATTTAGAGTAGGAAATGACATGCAATAATCTTGTTAGGGCAAGCATGAATTTCAATTTGGCTATCAACAGTGAGTTTTTGAGTTTCAATTTTTAGTTTGCACTGAGTAGTGTGTGGTTTTCATTTGCAGAGTTAGCTAGTTGCAAGTAAGGCAACCGGTTTTAGGTAAGAAGTTAAAAATAATCCATTGTAATAAATAAGACTCTGGTCTATAAGGGTTCCTGCTGCCTTTATGATTGACAACATCCCCATGGAGCCAATCGTTATCACAATCCTAGTTAATAGTTTTAAGGCGCTGACAATTTGAATGTCAACACCAATTTGTAAAAAATAGTATAAAAGCGCTGACAGATAAAATATCAGTGCTATTGTAGATTTGTAAAATAAAAATGCACTGATAACCAAAGTTGCAGCACAAAACTGTAAAATTAAAATAAAATAAAATAAACACTAGCAGATGGACGATAAGCTTCATAAGGAAATTTTAAGTTTGGATGGTCAAGATTAAAAAGTACTAATGGAGCACACGTTAGCGAAGGAGTGGGAACATGATCAAGCGAGTGTTGACAATTAATATGTCATTGACAAAACTTTGTTTTACTCTATTTTTTCCTGTACAACACAGTAACTTTGGGCATAGACTATGAACATATGGAAATGAATTTTTAAAAACCAAAAGAGGCTTATGTTGGTAACATTCTCATTTAAAAAAACCTCTTTTAGTTTTTACACAGGTGTAATGGTAACAGGTTCATTTTAAAAAAATTAGTTTCCAAACAATTTGGGATGGAGTTTTAAAAACCTCTTTCAATTTTTACATAGCTACCATGGTTTGAGAGTTTCAAATCGATCTTTGAAGCCTATTTTTCAGGAATTCGCCAAAATTGATTTTTTCTATTTAAAAAAAACACCCAATCAGTTGGAGAAACACCTCATCAATTCGAGTTTGGGTAAAATCTTATCTCCTTGATTATTTGATTTAGTAAGCTACAGATAGATGAAGAGATTTGAGATCCATTATTTTTGTATCTTGAATAGTTTGTAGGTAGTCTATAAAGACTATCATTTCTGTAATGTTTAGCATTCGGAAATTTTTAAGAAGAAGATTGTGTGTTCAACTCCGATATCAATATATTGCTATATACAGTGTTATGTATACATTATTACAGAGATTCATGTGTATATAAATTCTTGTATGTCTTTCCTCATGTTTTTTTTAATTTCTTCTCATATTACATTTATGAAGAATTAAGTCTTCAATGTTTGGATAAAGTGTTATGAACTAGAATTCTTCATGTATGTTCTAATTCAAGTTATCCGAATATTTTCCATGTTTTCTACTTAAATATTTATAACAAAATTCTTATTTCTTTGTTGTGATATTTATTTTCAGTATTGAGTCTCCACATCTTGATGGTTATTTCTCTAAGAAGTTGTGTCCCGCCTTACCTCTGTTAATATTTGTTTATATATCTTATGGTTAGTAGTTTTTTCCACCAGACGCCATGCCCCATGGTCCTTGTTCTCTTCTTTCCCAACCAATTTCATTCTACAAACTAAATCTAGAAAATAATCTTACAAGCATATTGCTAAGGTGATAATGAGTGGTAGAGTTTTAGAGAGAGATCCCTCTTTAAGTCGAAAAGACTAGCTTCCAAGTCTAAAGTGGTTAGAGGTTACCTTAGTCTTTTCCCTTCACAACCGAGGTTTTTTTTCTAAGTGATAAAATTAAAAACACTCACATAAAAATATCTCCACTTAGCTCACTCAATAATGTTGGATTTATTCCAAATTTCTCAATTGAAATCTTGAGTTTTGTTCCTCTTGTACACACTAGTCAATGTTGTCTATGCTTCCATCCATACTGCCCGAGAGCGTACTCTCAACATGGATTCTCATACTACATAGAATAAGTATGCCTTCACAATCTCATATGTTATTGCATCAAAATTACTTGCCCATTGTAGCTTAATTAATTCAAGTAATGGGATTCTGAGTGTTTCTCTCATACTGAGAATTAATTCTTAGTCAAATTGCAGATATAAAATGGTTCTCCATTCCTTCTTAATTTTTCATAGAGTTCAGATTATACTTCAGGCATGGCTCCCTTGGACTATGATCAAAACTCCTGCGCTTAGCCATATTTTCCATTTAATACTTCATGGCATGCAAGGAAGATCAAGGATGGAAAATTCTATTAAGGCCATGCTCCATTATTTCATTCTGATCACCATGTTCCTTACTGCCTTGCATTAGAGTTCTTCGACAATTGTTTTTTACTTAAACTCTTAATTCTAGTTGCTGACTCATTTTTATGATCAGAGGCACTAAGTTCTTCACCAGATGTTGTTTCATCCATGCCTACTAACCAACTTGTAGAGGTCCTCCAAATATGGCACAAGTCCCAAGGTTGGCTCAAGGTGCCAAAGTGTTGCCAAATATAACTCCGAGACCATTGTTTTTTTTATTAGAGACCCTCTCATGCTGGTGCTTAGCCCTTTTATTCTATCGGGCACCTATTTTTTTCTTTTGTATTTGGCCAAAAGGAACATGATCGTAATAAAACATAGAAACGCTATAGGACTGAGACTTGAGCACTTTTTGAGCTCTAGCCCCAAGGGATTATTTTCTTCGTTAATTTATTCATGCCCTTGGTCTCATTTTCCACAATAGGTCTGCTGCATGTGACTGTTGGCTAAGCCAATAGGCACTGAGCCACTTTATTCCCTTCTCTGACCAAATTCCCTTTGCTAATTTATCCATGCCAATGGTCTCATTTCTACTTGAAACGACCAAGGCTTGGCACTAAGTCCAAAGGTCCCAAGCCTGACACTTTTATAAACTACGCAAAGAAATTCTTTCAGGTTCCTCTTAGTAGGTTTAGATGTCTTATGGGGTATGCTTGGTGCAATAACTGGCCAATCAAAGGCTCCAATGGGATGAGCTGTCTAATCGATGTGTCCCGACGCTTACTACTCGACACATTCAATTTGTGCACCATTAAAAAAAATTTAGCCTTTGCCTAGCGGGATGAGTTATCCTGGTGGGGTCCACTGATGCATTTTCCATTTGCCCATGCTCTGACATGGCCACGTCTACCAAACACCCAGTGATCTCGCTGGTTCTTCTATGCACACCGCTCAAACCTTTAGGGATATCCATTTCGGGATGATGTCATGCATATATCATCAACCCCACATGGCGCCTCCTGAGTGGTGTACTGTGTCTCCCAGATTTGGACCATTAAGCCACCCAAAAATGCTAAATATTTCTACCATGTGTCCTCCATATAGCTATATCATGTTGATGTCATCTACCACCATCATCTCCTGAGAGCCAATAAAATTCTGCCACTTGTCCTTCCGGCGAAGAGAGAAAGGGACCCCGAGACCTTGGTTTTGCAAGCATTTTCCTTTGTTAATAAAAAACCATTGGGCTCAAGAAACCAAACTTGACACCACTCCACTGTGGTTTGTGGTATTAGGAGGAATGGTCCCGAAGTGGCTCTCCGTCGTTGATCTATGCGATCAGCGGTATGAGAAACTACCTTCTGACACCTTAAGACCTAACCAAAATTCCATATATAGTGATGTCGAAATTCTGTCGTATGGCTCGACGCCTTTATCATTTGTTGTTGTTGCCAACCTTATTGCCATTATCATCCTGCTCAACTATTATTGGTTTGTGCTCTATCTCCATGTCCTGATGACCAACACCTACCGCTTTCACTTTGTGTGCCATAATTATATCGTCGGGGTAACTCTATCAGGTCAGGCTGTCAATTGGGCTCCGCCTGCAATCAATGAAAAATGCTTCCACTAATTAGTGGCACTCCTTGTCATCCTTCCTGTTTCATTCTGGTGCCTCAACTATGCGCGCCCTTTGCAATCTTTCGAGCTCCCTCTACCGAGATGAATTGTGCGATGGGATCCACTATCAACCAATCAAAACTATCTTCGTTGTCTCACTGTTAGGCCACATCTGTCTGACTCTCCTTTAACACCTATGTTGGAAGCTTCATCTCATTTGGAAAAATGCACCAAACTTGGTCACCACTATGACCCTTCTCCATACTTAGGTCTGCAACTTGGACTTTGGAGTCACTTAACTTTGACTAGAAATAAATCCTGATCCAAGAGACCATTTGCAGACTTCAACATACTACTGGAAAAATATTTTGGAGCACTATCCAACTATGCCACTTATAGAACCATCTGAGATAAAAACTTGATGCAGAAATTCCATCAAAGCCCGGGACTCCCAACCATCATAGTCATCATATTATGGCTTCTCTAATAAGTCAGCTACTATGATGATTCTCTACAAGAGTCTGCAGCAACCATGATACTCCCCCTGAGTTTGACACATAAAGCACATTAATGCTAGCCCAGTTACCATAACAACTAGGCTAGTGGACATCAAAGGCAACATCTACTACTACAAACATCCATGCTAGTCTAGTTGACATCAATGAACACTCTTTCCAACTATCAGACAATGTCAACTTCCCAACACATCTCTCAACATGAATTTTGACATCAATGCAAACATACTTGCTACCACTCGTTGTCCAGGCAATTCCAATTGTCTGGGTGACACCACCAACATTGTTAGACATTGGATAAACCAATGCTCCATGTGTGTTGCGTGACATGTGCTTAACTACCTCTCATGGATCCATTAAATCTCGTGATGTGCCTGTTTTATAACACATGCGGGTTTTGGTGTAACCACAATTGTGATTCCAACAAGTGGTATCAAAGCTAAAGGTCTCGAGTTCAAATCACACCTGACTCATGCTGGGGGGAGATGGTTGGACATTGGATTAACTAGTGCTCCCTGTGTGTTTCGTGACATGTGCTTAACCGCCTCTCATGGATCTGTTAACTCTGGCGATGCATCCATTTACTAACACCTACGGGTTTTTTTGTAATGATAATCATGATTCCAACATTACAAATTTTCCATCCATCAAGTCTTTAATCCTTCTTTAAACATTGATAGAAATGTACATGTTTCAAGTTTAAATTTCCAACCCACAAGTCTTCAAAAGTATACTTAGGCTAATAGAAATATTTAGTATTGATTACAAGGTTTCCATCCATTCAATCATTGAAAGAGTATCCTTTTGGTTGCTACTACATTTCTCTTCCTACTCATCTTTTGATATTCTTTTCCCATAAATGTTAATATTAAAAAAAAATAACACCTTTATAAGTCATTGTATGGTTATAAGTTTCTTCCTTTTCCAATATATATATTTTCCATCTATCACCTAGATAAAACAATTTAAATATAATTATTGATATTTACATATTTAGGAAGTTATTCATTAATATTACCATTAAAAGAATTTGTTTCTCAAAAGAAATAAAATAGAAATGAATTAATAAAAATAATATTAATTAATTTTCTTGTTGATTTATTCCTTTATATAGGATTATGATTATTATTTTTTTCTAAAAACTATCAATAAGAAACTAATAGTTATTTTTTGAAACGAAATGGTTAGTTTTTTCTATTAATTTCAGTCTGGTTTCAAGGCCATAACCTTTTACATCTATAGCAATATCTTCATCTTCTAATTTAAAAAATGACCAAAACAGGTTTGATTTCTTTTTACTATGTCAATATTTGGCACTTCTAAGCTGACAATGCTGGTTAACCCTCCAAAAGACTCCTACTATTAATACAAACTTACAATGTATGAAATAACAAAAAGGAAACACTAGGTTGCACCATTTGAGCCAAATTTGTGAGTATTTTTTTTCATTTTCCTCTTTAGTTTGCCTTCGTAGCAATGGAGCAAGACCTTGAACTTCTTTTGCCACCTCGACTTCCGTCTTTAGCCTCTCTGTGCCTATGACCTATTGAGTCTCCAACGCCACACTATCCTCTTCCTTCTTTAGTTATGCCATTCCTACCCGAGAGTTCCATTCTTGCTGAATGAAGCTCCAATATACTAACATTCGAATAAATTCAATCTATCTCGGTATATAGCAGGCTAATTTCTTGATTTATAAGAGAAAATTGACTTTGGGTCTCAACAACCCCCATTTCCCCTGCCTGGTTAACAAAGTCAAAATATATTTCATTGTCACCATGAGGTAGTCCAGGTACTAAGCGAATAAGAAACCAATAGTTAACTAAAGTCTTAAAAATATTTTAAAAAAATCCTAGTAAGAATAGTGAAATACTATTATTTCATTTTGTCTATGATTTTTAACTTATAAACTTTTTTCCCCAAGGAAAAATCATAATTTTATTCAAGGAACATAATTACATTTTTGCAGATGCTGAAAAGCATTTGATAAACTTTTTTTCCCAAGGAAAAATCGTAATTTTATTCAAGGAACAAAATTAAATTTTTGTAGATGCTGAAAATAATTCAATCATGCCAACCTAATGATTGCTTCATAGAAAACAAAACAACTATGAAATTTACATTTTTGGGCCTAAGTGTGAAAGCACTTAGCTACCCTTTTATTCCTTTCTTTTTTTCAACTTTTCGCCAAACTCCATGATTTGGAGTGGCAAATAAGATTGCCAGTTGGTTATCCTCCGTCTTTAAGGAAAAATATTTGTCTGAGTTTGAACTCTCATATGCATGGGATATTCAAAATGCCTCCCATCTCCTTTTTAGTGGGAATTTTCTCCTTTTGATGTGTTGAAACTATAGCTTCTATTGCTTCAATACATTTCTAACTTTGAACAATTGTTCCTATCTACTCAAACCCACCATCCACTAATATTTCTTGTGGATTATGAACCCCAACATCTGTAGGATTCTCCATTATTTCTTCATTCTCTTCTTCTAAGAGATGTTTCCTCTTGGAATCTTCCATCCCTTTGGCTTTTGGGGCTATTTCGTTTTCCCTTTTATATCTTTTTTTGCTTATGGACACGTACTTTATAAGTGTCGTATTTGTAGACATATATAATATTAGAATGCCATATTTTTAAAATCTAAAATCTAGTGTTACTAAAGCCTATTATGAATCAGGTGAATGTGATCAGATAAACCTTTACTAAGGTCAACCTCTACACATATCCTAGCAAAGTTAAAAATTCAATTTGCAGGTCTATCCAAATCTTTCTTTACAAACTTCCCTAGTGAATTTCCAATTCCTTATAATACTTGGTGATGCCAAAAAAGAAGGGGGAGTTTATGTAATATGACCCAAAATGACAGTTTGGAAACCACCATTGAATTGGCATCAAAACCTAGAAGCCACGGGGTCAAAAAAGACTAGTGCTACCCTAAAACCATGGACCCTCTTTTAAGGTGAAATCCATATCCTCCAAATCATCAAATTGTACAGTAAAAAATTCCCTGGAACATAAGTGAATACCATTGTTTCAGGTCTAGGTGGAGAATACCCACTGATGTAGATCATCTGATTTGGGCCAGAATCCATTGAATATGCAAATAACTGCTCAATTGGAGAGTGTTGAATACATCATTGGCCTATGGAAGGTTTAATACATAGCCAAAACTTGATTCATCTATTCCACAATGTAAGCTCCAGGGATATTAAGGATTGGATTAGATTTGTTTTATGTCTCGATCTTTCTTTTCACAACATCCCTAAATGAAGCTGGTCCCTTTGGATTACTTGTTCTCGGAAGGCCTCTCCGCAACCTCAGATTTATGATGACAAAGGAGTTTTTCTTGATGCCATATTCTTGCAACTAACTTTGACACCTTGTAATGGTTTACCCACATGAATAAAACTCTATAACTTCATTGGTATTCCTAGCTTATCTTAAACCTTGTTCTTCAGATATAACACTAGATCCATAGCCTACACCCCTGTGAGAATCGATTTACCATCTAGGGTTTTCACAAAATATAGAAAAGGTTCCTCCATATCTAGATATATTTGGCGAATCTCCTAACACATTGGTTTTGGGGATGGCTCCCCCAACTTCAATGCTTCTGGCCCTGTTTTGAGCCCACAGGATATATGCTTCATTGAACAACAACCCAACAACATGAAACGATCACCAAAAACTAGATATTATTGTGAATGATATGAACATGTCAAAACCCTAGGCGATGAACTTGGATCTTTTCAGATCCCATTGAGTTGTGCGAACTTCTATCATAGATTTTATGCACCGCAATTGATTCACAACAATCTGAACTGCAATGAAAGGGTGGATTTTGAAGGTTGGCCACCTGGAGAGAATGATTTCATCACGAGGATCTCAATAAAAACCTTATCCAACATTGTCCAACCCTGTCTCCTCCATAGATCCATGTGTTGGGAATTGATCAGATGTTCACTAAGAGACAAGCGCAAATCTTCCTACAAATGTCACACCATATAGAGAGAGAGGCTTCATCATCAATCTAGATCTCGGCCTCATGTCCTCTCACACGCTGAAAACCCTTGGCGACTTTGACATGAGAGAAAATACAAGAACAAATCCTAGTGTAGACCTCCATCATCTCCAACAAATATATTAGGATACATACATCAAATTCAACTCAACTTTTACTTTAAGCTTCTTTACCTTTAACTTATAAACTTATTATAAATACTCACATAATTTACAAGATTTATTTAAATAAAATTATTAGTAAATCCAATCAATTAAAATTTTAACATCAAATCAATTTGTAAATAATATCACACAAGATAAATTTAGGCTTACTTAAGGTTTAGTTTTTCCTCTTGTCATTTTCTCTCTCACTTTTTTTAATAGTTTGGGTTTTTCTTATTTAAAAACAAAAATTGGGGATCTTTTTATACAAAATTTTCAAGTGTTTTTTAAATCCATTTGGATTTTTTTTCTAGAAGTTTCCTCACATTCCCATCTTTTCAATGAGCTATTTCTTGCTCAATTTGGCTTTATGAAATTCAATATATGGCGGCCGAAGGATAACACTCAATAATTGTTGATTTAATTCGTGGGTTAATTACGACCGTTGATCTATAAGTTTAATTCTTTATTCCCCATGCATCGTGGTATTGAACTGTAAGGTGTCAATAATTTTTGTGTGTGAAAACTGTTAAAAGCAAGGCTCGTTGAGTCAACATGAATTATTTTTCCTAATGCAAAAATAAAAACAATATTAAAAAATAAATAAAATCACTGAATTCCATCACCATGCCATCATATTCAAATGATTGCGTCATCGGGTTGTCGGAAAAAACTAAATCCTTAAACACAAATGGCTGAAACTTGAATTCATGTTAACCAACGCAACTAAATTCCATTACTAAATTTCAGGTTCTATCAATATCAAGTTCATGAAAAATGGTGAATTCCTATCAATTGTTGTGAATTTTGAGTTATTTCAATATCAGGTTCATGATAAATGGTCGATGCTTGGAACCTTGAAAATCGAAATATCGTTAACTGATGCAAATAAATTATGTTACTTGTGTTATATCAATTGTCATGAAATTTTTTCCAATGGAGGTGATGATCAATGGGACATGCGTTCACAAATCCCCTTACATGCGATGATTGAATGAAGCATATAGAGGAATCCACTTTGAGCGTGGGGCTGGAGAAGTTTCACGAATGAGAAAAGGTTATTTTGATAGTCTAGATCACAATTGGTTGGAACGATTGACATTTGGACATGGGTGGAGTATCGCTGGTGGACAATTTTTTCTGGGAATGTCAGGTGGCTGCTTGGTCCAACCACACCTAACTTTTTGGTGACGGTGTTGCATCCCGCCAACATACAAGGGAACTCCCTGATATGAAGTCTAAATTAGACCTCACATCGTTTGGTATAGGAGTCCCATTTAGAAATATGGCTGGACTACCATTTACTTAAAGATTTTCCTTGGCTTAAAAAAATAGCATAAGAGAGTAGCACGCATGTGATTTTGAATGAGAAAGAGATTACGCCTTGTGAAATGTTCAATGGTAAATGTATCAAGGTTCTTTCATTGCAAGGAAAAAAATGAGACTCTAAAAGAAAAGTAATAATACTAATCTAGTAAAAACAAACACACATAACACAAAAGAACCGTTAGTCATCAAGAGATATATTTCACATAGATGCAATGATTGTTATAACAATCACAACACATTTCCAACAAGTTAAGCACTAAATCCACCAATATAGTTCAATTTATTTAGTACATATGGATGCCAACATAAATCGCCAACATTTATTGAATAGTCTCGAAACATCCATGATCTATGCATGAAAATGTGTTGGCCATAGACTTCAGGTATTAAGCAAAAGTTCCAAGATACATTAGTACAATGAACACCACTATCTCCAACAATGGAGCATTATAGGTACTACTTGCTTTGCAAAAGAACTATCTCTATCTCCCTAATGCCTTGTAGGAGAAGCCAAGGTGAAAATTCATTTTCTTGAGTAATGAGGCTTCTTTTATAACTAGAGGCATGACTTTTCATATCCCCATAACTCTTGAGTTTCTCATATGACTTTTCAACTCCTATTGACCTTTAGACTTGCATACAACTCTTGGACTTCTAGATGACCTTTGAACTTATTTATGACTTTTGGAATTACATGTTTTTTGGACTTCTCCATGTGACTCTTTTTTCCATATATGACTCTTGGACTTCCACATCTTTGTATTTACAATGATTACATAATTACATCATTATTTCCACATCATCATGTGATGATAACATGACAAGTCACTAATTGGTGACTTGGGCCCATAATGACTGATGGCATGAAACTTCTTGAGAGGTGAGAGTGTGTAACCACTTGAGTCTTAAATCTTGCATGAAACTTTCATGTTGTGTTTTCCTTTATGCTTGAAAGGGCTCAAGTCATATGGAGCCTTAATGGACCACTTTGATCATCAAGATTCCAATGATCCTCATATTGTCACTTCATGTGTTCTATTTTCTTGAATGTTTCCTTAAGATGCCCCCTTTGACATATCTCTTCATGCATCCTTGCCATGATGTTCTAGAACACCTGCAACTAAGATCATTCATGGCAAGCAATCATCAACCCAAAAATATCCTATTATAACATTTTTATGCATGCTTTCTGATTATGGTTCATCAATGTGCTCGAGAAGGAAACAGGGAACTTCTGGCATAGGGCACATTGTTAAGGGACAAGCTGAGTTTTGAGGCTTGAGGATGTATTGTGCACTCTACTTGCTTGATGGAGGGAAAGGGGTGTAGTGTGAAGGATGAAGGAGACCTAATGATGCTTGTTGATGCGCCATATGCTCAACTGGGAAATCTTAAGTCTCCACGAGGGCACAAAGCGAAGTGTGAAGGCTCATTAGAGGCTAATGTTCCGATGTTTGATACACCATGTTCTCATCTAAGGGTGTAGGGTGCAGTGTCAAGGGCCAAGGAAGACTATCTGAGCATTGTTGATGCGCCATGCTCTCAACTGCAAGAGGGGATTACTGGAGAGCGCAGTTCAGAAATCCAAGGAGGGCTTGTTCCTTGGGAGTATGCTATGCACTTAGGAGGGCATAGGGCACATTTCAAACAAGGAAAGTGGTTTGAATGAGCCTTAGGAGTGACTATTCGCTCTCTTAGTCCCAGTGGGCCAAATTGTGCAAGCCAAAATTTGTCTAAGTCTAGAAGATAAGACAAGGATAAAACACAATGAGTTTGGTGAAAAACCGAGTTTGACACATATAGAATCATTAGTAAAACTTAGACATGATCAAATACTAATAAATAGACATCAAAATGTCAATTTACAAGCACTCTCCAAGTATAATAGACAATGTTTGTGAACTTGCGACGAAAAGTGTTGTTTTATAGCTAGGAAGTGTATTATAATCGTAAAGTGCACCAAAAATGTTCTAAATTGTGCGACAACACTTAGGAAATTTCAAGAACACTTGAAAAATGTAAAATGACATGAAATGACACTTGGTGACCAAAGCAACACTTGATATGACAGTTTAGTAGGCTCAAAATTTCAAATGTAGAAAATTTTTGGAGGATGTTGTAGCAACAACAAAATTGGTGACACACTGGGTGAACTTGAACTTCTCTACCTTAGGAATAGATTTCAGTTAGAGGACTAACCCTTCAGGAAGTATTGATTCGCCAATTATATTTCCTTGAATTTTCCCTTTCTAACTTGGTTACATGTATAACATCTTGCATTCCTTTCCTTGGTTCAACACACAATAGGCTATGCCATATCATAATTGTTTCAATATAGGAAAGGGTAATATGTTATGCAAAGTTTTAAGATATTCAGAGTATGAGTTTCATCTCTAGTTTTGCTATGTTGCCAACAGGCTTGGACAGTATCTTGATAGAGTCACTATAGGAGTACAAGCGTTGCTTCGATTCCAACAAGCCTAGTCAGTACCCCAGTGAAGTCACTTGCTTCAACTCGCTGCACAGGAAGCCTTTCTCTTCTTTCATCTTTTATTTATTTATTTATTAGAACTACACTTTGGAACTTATTATTTCAATGGGGTGGAAGAGGGATCCCAACTTATTGAGAGCAGAAGAGGTTGCCACTTCAGATAAGTGGTTATATAACCTCTGATATAGGTTTGATTGATATATATTTTCCCATTATCCTTTCTCTACTCGATTGGATAAGCATGTATAAAGCCAAGTAGATTCAAAACCAAATTGAGGAGTTGGGACACTAGCATGGATGCAAGTCTTATAGGTTTTACTTAAGGTTCTCCTCTTACATGTATTGTATTTTATGTTCGGACTTGACTCAACCTAAGGCATCTTCCCACACAAATAAGAAGAAGTAACAAATAGCCAAGTACTATGTTTGTGATATTCCATCATTCATTCAACCACATAGCCCTTCAAATCCATGCATTCATACACAAGAGGTCTTATTTATGTACAATGACAAGATGAGGAAAACAAGGTGGATCATGACTTGATACGACAACATAAAAAATGCGACAAACAATAACAAAGATAAAAAATTCTACAAGGAACAAAACTTAGAGCTTCTATTGAAAATAGTTCTTCAAATCTTGGTTGTTAATGGGAAGAGGGTCAATCTTCCCATCTAAGGATTTTTGCTTGAAATCATTGTGACCGAGTTTTTCTTCAATGGTGAAAGGTCTTATGCACAATGATTGGAACTTCATGTGTTTTCCTTTCTCTTCGTGGGTTTTATCCCACTTCAATACTAAGTCACCCACACTGACATTCTTAGTCCCTGCGAATTTCTTATTGAACTAGCACTTGATACGATTCTTAGGAAAGTTGTAAGGCTAAGAGATACATTTTAGGTGGTAGGATAACTTATTTACGGTATACAAGGAGGCATGGTGAAGTTTTAAGAGAGGGTTTAGGAGTTACATGGGCAAGCCATAGTGTATTTACTAAAGCATTTTTCCAGATCCTTTGCTTAGAGAAAAAAATTTATTAATTATGCAGATGATATTCTTATTAGTTGATTCTTTTAAATCGTTTCCCTATGGGTAATAATTAGATGCATGCTTTAAAACAATCCCATTTTCTAATGAAAACTCATATAATTTCAACGAAGAAAAAAGTGTTGCATTATCAAGGATAAGTGATGTTGGAACACCAAGCTTGGTTATAATGTTTTTCTTTAGAAGCTGAATGAATTCCTGATTGTTGACTTATCTCAAAGGAACTGCTTGAGCCCACTGAGTGAAATAATCTATCGTTGTTAAGATGTATTGGTAGTTGTTTAATGAGTGTGAAAATATTTCACCAATGGAATCTAGTCCCCGTTGTTGGAAAGGTTCTTAAATTGCTATTGGTAGTAGCAGGGCAATTGAATTCAGGTCTTGACTAACACATCTCTCGCATGCTATGAACTTTCAAACGTAAGCATGAGAATCCTTAAAAAAAGTGGGCCAGTAGTAACCAACCCGCATTACTTTATGTGCAATTGTATCACCCGCAAAGCGTCTACCTTCTTGTACATTGTGTAAGTCTCTTAATACCCTATATGTGTGTTAGGGCTCTAAGAATATTAGCAAGACACCATCATGATGCTTTCAAAAAAGCACTCCATGCACAAGCTAACATGACAGATCTTTAAGGTGAATTTCTCTTTTTGTTTATTCGATAAATTGTTACACGTCAATTTGTCACCATTAGGAAAATGAACACCAAAGCCGAATCTCTCGCTATCCAATGAAGTGTTTCAAGAATTCCCCTACAATGTTGGAAGAAAAAAACCCCAAATACAACAAGAATCCTAGATTACATTGCTTAAAAACATATTTTTGAGCATTTACACAGTTTCCCTAGCCATTGCCTGCACAAGTGCAATTTTGGCCATTGTGGCCTATGCAATTCTGCACTCTATCTTCCACTAAAAACTATGCAAATCTCTTAATGTGGGTTAAAATAAAAATTAAAGTCTAGAAGCCTTGTTGGGGGAATATTTCTCAACAAAAAGGCCTTGAGCCCGTACATACTTGCGCCTGGTCCCTTGATTCATGAATCAAACTCCCTCTCGTTGTGAACGTCAATCCCTCTCTTTATGGATCTCATCCCTTGAGAAGAGGATCTTAAACCTCCTCCTCTTGGCCTATAAATTCAACACATACCAGAGGGATTAGAAGGAATTTGGAATGTAAAGTTATGCTGTCGGATTAGGGCTAGAAACTTGTCACCTAAGGAGAGGATTGGAGACCATTGGGAGGAGGCTTACATCATCAAAGCTAAGGTTGTACTGCTCCTTATTATTCAAGATTAATACAAGCAATTGTTTCTTTCATATTTTCACTTGTTATGTTAATATTTACAAATCTCCTTGATCTTTTGCACAGTTTATAACTGAATACTGGATTAACATGGTGATCTATGCTATGTTGCAATTTCCATTCACTTTGTGTTTCACCCTTTATATATGTTATACTTTTACTCCTTTTTCATTTATGTTTATGCAAATATTCTCTTGAAGCAGTCAGGAAAGGATTTTGAAAGCATCGAAAGGAAATCCACAAGAATTTTGTAGAAAGGTAAGAAGCTCTTGCACATTTCATAAATCATATTTATGTTATATATTAAAGAAAGGTAGAAGTTACTTGTCTGTTTTTTTCTAGTTTTGTCTTTGAATCTAGGGAGATCGCTTTTGTCTACAAGAGTGATTTATCGCCATAACAAATTGGCGACCATATTGGTGAACATTGTTTTCTTCATTATATCCTCCTATGACCTTTGATCACTTTATGTAGCCTTGATTGATTTTGTTTGAACCTCGAAAGTTTAAATTTTCAGACTTGTGGCTTTATTTTTTTATTTTACTTAAGTTTTTCTCAATTTACGCATTTTTCCTTTAGCAACAGTGCACAAATTGCACAATTTTGCATTTAGCAATAATGCATCTGCAAACTTAACTTAACTGATTACTTGCGCAAATTTTTTAAAAATTGAAAAGTTAGCGATTTTCTGGGTCTTCTCTATTTTGGTCACTACTCATAGGTTTGTCCAATTTATTAACAATTTTTGGGTGTTTTTTGCTTCCATTTTTGGGGGATAAATCGTGTATGAGTGATAATTTCTTTTGAGTGTCGTCTCTTTTGATCTTTGGAATTTTCACAAAATTTCAGTTTGAGCTTTCTGTTAATGAAATCTCAAATTACATTTGATTCCATTTGGGTTGCATAATTTTTTTTGAAATTTCCTTTACTTACACTTGATTGGTTCTTTTATTGCATTAGTGAAAGAAGGTATTGTTGTGCATAAGTAGTATTGTTATATTGTTCTTTCACTAATATGGAATCATTTTGTGTTTGTTCTGAAGAATTCTCTTGCATCAATTATAGTTGCATGATTTTACATCAAATTGTGCATAGTTTACATTCTAGAAAAGTCAACCGTAGATTTAGATCAATGTGTTTGATTGTATTTTTGAGAAAAAACACTTATCTTTACAGTTTAGGGTTTCGAGTTTTTGTTGGTTTACTGATCTATCAAAAAAGAGTCTTTCGCTTATGGATTGGTTGTGTCAGTCTCTTTTCTTTCCATGAATCTCATCATATATTCATTTATGCCTATTGTAAAGAGCTATTTTATTGACTGAAAAGCTAGTGTCTCTCATTGAAAGATAGTCCTGATTTGAATTTACATGTTTTTATGCTTGTTTTAAATATAAAAACATAAAATTTCCTTGGAATTGATTTGCATTAGTATTTTCCTTATGAAAATTAGTGCATTAGAGAATTTGTTATGTTTTCTCTTATTTATCAATTCTTGCATTGTTGTAAGTGAATGGAACGTCTCTCCTTACTTTAGTTAGGATTCATCGAAATGAAAAGATTACATTATCATATTCGATTACATTTAGTTTTGAGTCAGGTTATAACATCACCAGTTTCATATCCATCAGCCTACTGAGTAAACAAGAACCTAAAAAACAATGCTAATAAAATAAATTAGACTTTTATATTTCTAGGGTTGATTACACCTACATTAGATAATATTGCAAGGATTCAGAATACAAAAGTGAGTTAACTTTTTTTTGTGGTAAAAAAACACCCCCCCCGCCATTATTCACTTAATTCTCATTATGGTGGACCCTTTGATTGAATGGTTAGTCATATTACTATCTGATTTTGAGAATTTAGTTTGCTTCAATGAGTTCAATATGTTCCTATCATAACTTTTTGATCTCATTTGGTTGTTTGGCTTGTAAATGGCACCTAATTGAAGAATGGATATTTTTCATTGCCTTGGCCTATTAAAATGTATAAATTGAACATTACTTTTGTTTTATAAATTTATTTATTTGTAGATAATTAATTTTCAATTGTAAATATTAATTTATATTTTATTCATAGCCCCGGAGACCAAGATTGATCTAATTAAGTGGCTTTAGGTTAGGTCTTAACCATCAAACAAAGTGTTCTTTTCATGTAAATGAAATAATCAAAGATATTGAACTTTTGACAATGGAGGAATCCTTTTAGAATTCCCCGATGTCAAAACCCTGATCTATATTATAAGTGGCATAGAGAGCATATTAAATTCAAAATATATATGTGGAAAACCCTTTTTATAAACTTCAGAGTATTAAAACAAACATATCATATAACCAAAGTCCAACCATTATATAAAGGCACTATAATTTATAAGTGGTTGTCGAAGGACCCACTTGCCACATCATTACTCCCACTCCCAACAAGGTCAACAAGCTTTTAAAAACTCTGATACAACACTGTCTCTAATCTCCAACTTTCGATAATCATATCCCTCTGATCTCTGACTTCCGATATCTACCAAGCTTTGATAAGTCGGTCCCGGTATGTATATTAATGATGGTCTAATTAGAATATCGTGTCCACCTTTATATTGGAACTTTTAAATGGTAACAATTGTAAAAACTTTGATATCAAATATTCGATACAAGACTCCAATATAATGGACCCGATAAAGTTATTAAAGGGAGTTGAATACGATATCGCATCCAGTCCATATTAGAGCCACCCAATATCGCAACTATTTCATTTTGTCTCATTTTAGCAGTTCTGATGAGCTTACCTCCAATACCACTAAGCTCTTGCCACTTGTCACTATTATATACAAACTATTTTTCATTAAGTAAAAAACCACTTAGTTATGAAGTTGGGCATAAGAAAAGTTAATTTACATTTTATTTTTATAATTTGTTTTTCGTTGTAAAAACAGTATATGAAACTAATTTTGTTTTTGTTTGATAGAGAAGCTTTCAGGGCAAAAGAAATAGATCCAGTCAGCATTCTCGATGGAACCCCACCAAGTGGCATAACATTGGATAAGAATAGATAAAGGTGGTTGAAACAACGAGGCTAAGGTTGGACTTCACTATGAAAAGTGAAATTATATCATGTCAAAAGCAAACCAAACTCATCAGCACAAACCAAATTAATTGAAAATTTTGAATTTCCTCAATAATTTAAAATTTTGACGGATGAGATTAAAAGAAATTTTGATCATCATCAACGGTCGAGATTGCTTTGACGAGGATCACTTGAACTAGCCATTGGAGGATTTATCTTTAAATAGGAGGTCGTTTGTCAGTCAAATCATCCGATCTATGGATCATGTCCTAAGCTCTCAAGCTCTCTTGTAAACTTTTTTGAATTAATGCAAAAGTCTTTGGGGTCTCAACGAGTTGTAGTGTTCCTCTTCATGAATTTAAGGTAACTTTGTTTTAATTTCTGCTTAATATTATGTGAAAACTATCAATCAATAGCTCTCTTAGAATAATCTGAATACAAGTATCTTATTCAGTTTGTTGGATCTAAGGTAACATTTTTAATTTTGATTGAAGTAGCATATATCTCTATTTCTTCATAATTTTATTGTTGTTCTATTTCTCTACTTGATTTCATGGTTGATCTAGTGTTTGTAGAAGATCTCTCAGGTTATCATTGAGAATTTGGGAATAGTTCTCAGTTGGACCAGCCAACTCTCAACACATATCTTCTGAAGAGCCTACTTCATATAAACCTCAGGATTTATCTAACAATAATCTTTTTTCTGGAAGGTGTTTTTTGTTAGGATATTCCGACACATAGGAATAGTTAAGTTCAACTTGGTCTAGTATAGAGTTAGGTATAGAGTTAGGTAAAGTGTGTTTCTTTACCGTTGTACATTTTGTAACTTACAATCCGACGGTCACGATATGTAGTGATCCGACGGTTCATTCTCTCCTCGGTATTACCGACACTTGATCCGTGGCTTGACACCCGATTGGTCCATGAATTCTATTTAAAGCGCATGGAGGGTCATTTGTAGGTTAACCGTGCATGAGAGAAGCTTATGTAAATTTTCATTCTTTTATTAATAAATTGCCTGTAGTAGCCACGTTGGCGCAGGCCGTGGACTGTTTCCCTCTCTGAGGGTTTTAACCACGTCAAAATACTAGTGTATTGATCTGTGATCTGTTTGTGAGCGGTGTCCTTCTGGTGTTCTGTCTGAGGAACTTACTCTGTAAATTCCTACATGTATCAGAGCTATTTGAGGGCCGCGTCCATTGGTGATCCAAATCTGAAGCCGGTAGAACTGCATGCGGCTGTCGTTTCCTAGATCTACTGTTTCTGACTGCTTTCGGGCCGAGAGGACTGCTCAGTTGTGTTCGGAGCATCTGTTCCAGTGAGGAACCCCTTTCGTTTCACGCGAAAAGGTTTCCGGTAGCCCTATCTGCGTCATTTTTAAGATCTGGAGGTATACAGTGTTTATCTGCAGTTTACTGTTATTTTCTCTCTGGTTATTTCGGTTTCTGTTTATTTAGCTTTTTTAACCGGATCTATACCCTTCATTTCTGCGTATGCTCTTTGCCCTGCGACTCTGTGCGATCTGGGCAAATCAGAAACAGAAAGGAAGGATTTTTTTTCTCATGCGTATGCTCTTTTCCCTGCACCTTAGTGTGATCTCGGAAAATCAGAAACGTTGAGAAAAATATTTAGTTTTTCGGCTAAAGCTAATTTTTTTTAAATATTTAGTTTTTTGGGTAAAGCTAACTTCGAGCCATAAGGTTCGTTTTTCTTTGCATGTCCGTGTTGGGTTTTGTGTTTTGTGTTTTGTAAGGAAAAAGAGGTTTCTCAAGGCAAGCACGCAAACCAAAGCCCCCCCCCC
>APFE030058959.1:895-76245 GCA_000404065.3 Pinus taeda
GAACACTGTAGCAATAAACAGAAGCAGCTAGAACATAAATCAAGAGATGTACGCTACTTCACTATTCAGAAACCTGCGTGCATATGCTTCTGTGTCAATACCGACCTGCGTGACTTTCCCTTAGAAGAACAGCATGTATACGCGCCTTCACTTCACCGAACCTGTGTACAGATCTATAAATTCATTCTTTCAAACATTCAGATATTAGTCAACCCAGATTATCAGATTTATAGATCAAGCATGGTTGTCACTATCTTAAATGTTTGCCTTAGCTCTTGCTTGTTAGCACATGAGAGTGGTCTGATTTGTCTTCGAGTACTGAGGTTTGCGTGCCTGGTGATTTCTAGTGTTACTTGTGTTAATGGTTCTTTCACCGCAAAGGGAGAGGGTGGGAGTGAGTCCCAAGTCGGATGGGAGGAAGCCCCAACTTTTTTAGGAAAACACAACACAATAGGACGTGCACAACTTCCGGAGTAGTCCACACGGATGGGGTAGTCACAACACACAAGGAAAGATAACACGTACAACACACAGCGAATGAGTCCACACGAGTGTGACAGTTGTTATGGAAAGTTTACATGAAAGATCTGTCTGATGTCTGGGGAGGTAACCAACATGGGCAAGATAGTGGTAACAATTCATAAAACACATTTTCATATATATATATGCATTACAACAATTAGATGAGTTCAAGTGTTAAACACGGGTTAAAGCAACATGTATTACAAGTGTTCAATATTAGTCTTACAACAATTACAACACATGTGTAAAAATGTGTTGGCCTATTAGCAAGCTTCTGAATTAAGCGAAAGTTCCATATCACGTAGCTAATCTGACCATAACACCTCCTCCACTAGAACACATGCATCCTGGCATCATCACAACTGTCATCACATCCATTTGTCATCGCAATTGCCATCCCTTGCTCTCGTGGAATGTCTTACATAAGACAAATGGGTAGATCCTTTAAAGATCATCTCAAAGAACATATGGTTGACACCTACCATAATTTCACGGCTAAATCTGTCATCATTGAGCACTCCCATAAGACTGAGTATCTTATTAGTTTTGATAAAACCAAAATCATGGCCTCTATGCCCTTCCTTGCCAACCGAGTCATTACGGAAGCCCTCGAAATGTAAAAGCACTGTAGCAACTTTAATCGGGATGATGGATATGATTTAAGCCACTCCTTGAAACCCTCGATTCGTTTCCTGTCCTATAAACCTTATTCCCTTGTTTCAAATTCTAACCCCTCTTAAATCCCACCTGCCATACGTCTTTTTCGTTCCCATTTTAATTAATTTTAATTTTTTAGTTAATTAAAATTTATCTCTTAGGTTTCTGCGATCATCATAATTGTGTAGATCATCTTCCGGATTCATCACATTTGGTTATTATTGATCGACATTTCGAACCATCAATGGTGGTTCATATTCAGGATGTGAAACATTAGTAGAAAACTGGTCTTATTCTTTAGTTTGATAAATAGATGTAAGAGATGCATTGCCGACAGATATTAGGGATTGTTAATTTATTAATTTATTATTGACTTTATTTTCTATAATTAATATTAAATTATTGTTAATGTTATATTCTAAAATATTTTCCTTTTAATAATTTATTGTTGAATTGTAATTTTTTGTGAATATAAATACAATTATTGTTAATGCATTAATTTATTATTGCTTCAATAATAAATTAATAATAATTGACATCCGTGCAAAGGACGCGAGGGTTAGGTGAGGAGCTCTGCAACTAGGGTTCGCTGGTGATCCTCTGCTACGGAGCAGACATCCGACAGAGCTACAACAGACGGCCTGCACACCTGATCCTGCCAGAGAGGAGCAGGCATATCTTCGAATCACATGGAAACCGAGCAAGAGGGGGTCGCCAAGCCCTCCCCTAGCACCAATACCGCGCCGCCGGGAAGCAATGGGCCAATACTCTTCGGTTCGATCCACGCTGAAGGGGAAATCATTACGGAGACATAGCAACACAAGTCCAAAAATGCGGACGGTCAGGCAGACAATCGCCGAGAAACGCTGCAAGGGAAAGAAAGGATAGGGGAAAAAACCACAGTCACTTCCAGCACATGTAAGCCAATAGCAGCTGAAAGACCCAAGATCGAACTTCCCAGCCAGGAGATCAATGAAAGAATCCAATACATGAAAGATCATGCGCTCATAGGAAAATTTATAGGCTTCTGGCCAACAGAAAAAGCCCTGTATGGTTGGATAGCTGCCAAATGGAAACCCAAAGGTCACATAACACTGCAACTGGGGCCGAAGGGATTCTTTACAATGATATTCTTGTGTCTTGAAGACAAGTTTAGAATCATGGATGAAGGGCCATACTTTTTTAACTCAGTAGGATTATATCTAAGGGACTGGGTAGCAAGATTTAATCCGGACAAGGAAGATCTCTCCTGGGCTCCATTGTGGATTAGAATGTACTCACTGCCAGAGGAATACTGGAGTGAAGGATCGCTACAAAAAATTGGAAATGGACTGGGGGAATACATCAAAGCAGCGGAAGAAATAAAGCTTCGAAGATACACATCCTATACCCGTATCTGCGTCTTCATGCGCCTGGATAACGCCCTCCCAGATTCGGTAAGTCTCTCTCATGAAGACTATGAATGGATTCAACCCCTAGATTATGAACATGTACCCTTTTGCTGTCGTAAATGTCATGCACACAGACATCTCTTCAGGGATTGCCTGCTGAATCAAAAAGCCACTGACCCCGCCTCATCCGATCCGCATGCCCAAGAGGGTTTTACCAAAGTCCCCAGCCGCAAGAGAGCACATAAAAAGCCCTCATCCGTGAAAAAACCCATGAAAGAAATGGCCTCTAACCCCTCCACAAGTAATAGTTTCAAAATTCTCGCTCAAGCCACAGCAGAGCCTCCCCCCAGCTTGCAAAACAACTCCTTGCCTAGTGCCTCCAATCCGACTATCCCCCCTCCACTGTCCTCTCCTACATCTAGTCTCCCAAGAGATGAGGATGCGAACATCAAAGAAAGCCAAAAAGAACCAAAGGGAAATGCAAAGGAAATGGAAGTGGAGGGAACCACTACTAAATCAAGTGAAACCCACAAAGAAATCCCGGAACACCCAGAGGGAACCTCCAAAGCCATGGAGACGGATGACTTGCAATATCAAGCCTGGCAGCTTGCGCTCATCACAGAGGAAAATAGTCAGGTGCAACATATGGAGGAAGAACCAGAGAGCATAGATCTAAAAGGGCTAAACATATTTGGATTGGAGCAAGCTTGCAGAAAAAAGGAGTATGACAAAATTCAAGAGCACCAGCTCAGCGCTCTAGAAACAATCATCTCCAGAGCATATCAGCAACAACAATTAGGCATACAACCTCCTACCAAAGGACTCCAAAAAGAGAGGGAGAAAAACCGATCTTCAACGAACTATAGCAGTAGGAAAAATCTTGGTCGACTCTGGCCGATATGCTAAATTGACAAAGTATTACAGGCCCACTCCACACAGTGATCAATGAAGCTCATCTCATGGAATGTAAGAGGGCTCAATAGCCTTGGGAAACTCAGAATGATTAGAAGCATGATAAGGCAGGAACAACCTCAGATCTTTTTCTTGCAGGAAACAAAATGCAACAGCAGTATTCTGGGAAGCATCCTCACAAAAGCTTGACCAGGATGCAATACAGTGGCAGTGGATGCTTCAAGAGCCTCTGGAAGCTTAGTGATTTCCTGGAATACCCAAAAAATTACGTTGTCAAACCTCCATGCTTCCCACAGTCTCATCCAGGCAACATTTCACATCATCGGAACCAACATCCATGGACATATGACCAATGTCTACTTCCCGCAGGAAGCGCCCAATAAAATTGCTCTTCTAGATACTATAGCAAACCTCAATTCCAATAGAGAGTATTCTCTCTGGCTCATAGGCGGAGATTTCAACATGATCACCAAATTAGAGGAAAATAGAGGTGGATGAGCCAAGCTGGATCAGGACACGAATCACTTCAAAGATTTTATCCACAACAACTCACTCATCGACATGCAAACTCCCAATGGCGTTCATACCTGGAGCAATCGCAGAACTGGGAGGCATCAAATAGCTTCGAAGCTCGACAGATTCCTCATCTCGGATAGCGTCATTCAATTAGGGGGTGATCTTTCGGCACTCATCCTCCCTCATCCCAGTTCAGATCACTGGCTCATAGCACTTCAATGGCATCGACCAGGTAACTTTACCAGACGTCCATTCAGATTTGAGGCATGCTAGTTATCCCATCCCGCTTTCAAAGACTTCATCAACAACGCCTGGAACAACTTCACAGCCCCGGCTGAGTCAAGAATGTTTCAACTCCAACAGAAACTCAAATATTTTAAATTTCAAATAAAAACTTGGAACAAAGAAACTTTTGGTAATATCTTTCAGGCTCAACAAAACCTCGACATGGAAATGAGAGAGCTCCAGCAGCAGATAATAACAGAGGGGTATAAAGAAGAAACCATGGAAAAGGAAAAAGACATACAAAAACGATTGGAGGAGAGAAACAAGCAGGAATAAATCTTATGGAAGCAAAAATCCAGAATCAGATGGCTGAAAGAAGGCGAGAGAAATACCAAATTATTCCATAGGACTACGATACAAAGGAGAATGCACAATACTATATCCTTTCTCCAAAAGCAAGGAGGGGGACGAGTGGAGGATCACACTGAGATAGAGCAGGAACTAATCAACTACTTCCAGGATGTTCTTCAAGAACCTCAAATCGACAGAAGCAGAGCTATAGAAAAGATTACTCAACATATCCCAAAAATCATCTCAGAGGACCATAACCAACTCCTACTCAGACCTGTCCAACCAGAGGAGGTTGATTTAGCCATGAAACAGCTCAAGGAGGGAAAAGCTCCGGGGCAGGACGACTTCTCTACCACCTTCTTCCATTCATTCCGGGAGCTCATCAGAGAAGAGGTTTGGCAAGTTGTTGAGGAATCTCGATCTCTTCATTGGTTGCTACCGGCGCTCAACTCACCCTTCATCGCTCTCATCCCCAAAGAAGAGAGCGCTACCACCCCGGAAAAATATCGCCCTATCGTACTCTGCAACGTCATCTACAAAGTCATCTCCAAGGTCATTGCAAATAGGTTGAAGCCTCTGCTACCCCTTCTCATATCGCCGGAACAATCTGGGTATGTTGAGGGCAGACAAATAATGGACGGCATCATCCTCACTCATGAAATCATACACTCCCTTAAGATTTCCAATCAGGCAGGTATGATTCTTAAGATTGATCTTTCCAAAGCTTTTGACAAATTAAGTTGGACTTATATCCAAAAAATGCTAAACGCCTTTGGCTTCGCTCTTATGTGGGTGCGATGGGTTCATAGCTTAATCTCCTCTACTTTCTTTTCCATCCTCATCAATGGCATCCCCTCTCGACCTTTCAGCCCCTCTAGAGGAATCGGACAAGGGGATCCTCTGTCTCCCTTCCTTTTTGTTCTAATGGCAGAAGGGTTGGGTAGACTCATCAAGCATGCCCTTCATTCTCAGATGCTAAAAGGATTATCTATTCACAACACCCCTGCCACCACCCATCAGCAATTGTGGATGAAAATATGCTCTTTGGATACCCATCAGTTCAAGAAGCATCCATCTTTAAGACCCTGCTAAAGGACTTCTCTGAAGCCTCGGGTACCAGCATCAACAAAGCCAAATCGCAGATATTTTTCTTCCACACGCCTCCCTTCATCCAACAAGCCATAGCCTACATCCTGGGATTTACCATTGCCACCCTTCCCTCCAATTACCTGGGCGCCCCACTCATTGATTCGGCCATCAAGAATGCCTCTTGGCATAAACTCATTGAGAAGCTGGAATCTCGCCTTTCCTCTTGGACCTTTAGAGCTCTGAATATAGCTAGTAGGGTCATTCTTATTAAAGCAGTGCTTCAAGCAATGCCCCTCTATCTCTTCTCAATCTTGGCAGCGCTAAAATGGGCTCTCAAAAGAATTAGAGATATTCAACGCAATTTCCTATGGGGATCCAATGGAACTAATCGCAAATGGGCCCTTATCAACTGGAATACCATATGCAAACCCAAGGAGAAGGGCGGGCTCGGCCTAAGGGATCCCAGCCAAAGCAATGAAATAATGGGGGCGAGAATTTGGTGGCAATGGCTCACAGCACCAAATAAGCCCTGGGGCGTCATCTGGCGAGCCAAATATGCTAACCACAGACCGATGGAGGAGTTGATCAGATTCACCCCTATGGAGAAAGGATCGTTGATGTGGAATGCGGCCAATCAACACTCCCCCCCATCCAACAACACAGCTTTTGGGAAATTAGAGGTGGCAACAGAGCTCGTTTCTGGACAGATACTTGGAATCAATTGCCTAGACTTGACAGGGTCCTTAATATTCAGCCCAACAATGACTGGGAGGAACAACAAAAGGAGAAGGTAAATCAGCAATGGTCACAGGCAATCAATCAAGGATACAGACAATGGAAACGCCTGGAAGAACTGATAAGAAACATTGATATCCAGACAAGAGAAAACCTGGAAACAGAGCTCCAAAAACGAAAAATCAGAAACAATGAAGGGGAAGACTTATTAAGATGGGGCTACACCCCGTGAGGATCCTTCACCACAAAAGAAGCCTACAAGCTCAAGTGCCAAGACGATACACCTCCGGATCCCATCTGGGGATGGATTTGGACACCAGGAATCTGGCCCAAAGTCTCGACTTTCTTATGGCTCACCAGGCATCGGAGAATCCTAACCTGGGACAAATTAAGAAAAAGGAAAATACAGGGGCCATCCATGTGCCCCAATTGATGCTCGCACGAGGAAACTATACAACATCTACTGGACTCCTGCCCCCTAGCCAACCAACTTTGGGAGAAATCAAGCTTCAGATGTCAGAGAAATTGTCGACCATCTGAAGACATCATAAATTCCATTCGCCTCTGGCACCAAAGTCCTTATAAAAGTGCTATCCTAAATCACCTCTAGAGAATTATCCCGGGCCTCCTCACCTGGACAGTCTGGAAGGAAAGGAACAAACGCATCTTTAAAAACCAGCGCACTCCATTAGAAATTATCTGGGACAAGCTAGTTACGAATCTGAAAGAAACTTTGGCTCTCAAAATGTGGCTTCCGGAAGACTATCCCACGCAGGCCACTGAACAAACAATATGGGACAACTGGAACCTCCAACTTCCCCGGGGAAGCATCGAAGGCAATTCCAAAGGAAACACCAACGATCATGCACATCAATGGCAGCGCCCCCCCCCCCCCCAAAGCAAAGATACAAACTCAACTTTGATGGAGCTTCCAAGGGGAACCCAGGGAAAGCAGGATACGGTGGCATCTTCAGGGACTACAAGGGCTCTCCTCTTCTATTATATCTTGGAAATATCGGGTGGGATACTAACAACTCAGCTGAGCTAGAGGGTCTTTGGCAAGGAATTCTCCTGGCTCAAAACCACGACTTCCAGCCTCTGGAGATTGAAGGAGACTCCCAACTGCTCATCAACATGGCTAATCAATTGCTTAATGGAGCTCATGCAAATAATATTTCAACTAGTTGGCGACTAGAGGCAAGGTTGGAGGCCATAGAAAACACCCTCATCAACAACCAGGCTATCATCTTCAAGCATGTCAGAAGGGAAAGCAACCAGGTGGCAGACCTCCTCGCCAATATGGGAGTTGAACACAAGCACCCCCTCCTTGCAGGGAGCCTCAATATCCTCCAGAATCATGAGCAAAAACAGGAATGTATCACTCTGCTCCAAAAGGAAGCAAACTCCCCGGATGCGGGTGTTTCAACCGAGCTCTAGGTGGATGGGACATGGGTGGCGCAGCGTGAACCGACACCTGCCAGCCCCAAACCACATGGCCCAAGGCAGGAAAGGTTTGATTTGGCGGCAAGGGCCATCACATGGCCTCACGTGATGGGAATTAAGTTGGAACAGGCGAGCAAAGGACAGAACAATCGCCTCCGCATGCTCTTGGGATAGTCGGCCGCTGGTTGCATTGAATGCAGCAGTGATGGCGGAGGATAGCCAAGGCGCGACGAGCTTTGATAAAATCCGAGGTAGATATGGCATTTACAGAGGGCTCTACAAGCACTGTTGGTCAGGAGAAGGTAGGTTGGTGGAGAGGGCCGAGCTCCGCCGTGTTGCTGAGACACGCCCTCCGCGTGCTCTCGCTCTCTTCTGTGTGCTACTGCGCGCTCGCTCTTTCATCCGCTCAGCCATGGTGAGGCAACGGCTCATCAGCAGAAGGGGAGGCACGAGAGGGGGAAGCTCTCGGCAGCAAGCCAGAAGGCGAAGCTCCTCGAGCTCTCCCTCCTCCACAGCTGATAACCCACACTATCCCAACACGAGGAGTGGGTGTGGGCGTCTTCGTTCGGATCCCTTCCCCCTGCCAAGAAATCCGGCCCCCCACACCACGCTCTTCCACTTCCGGAGCACGCTGAACCAACCTGTCATCACAGCTACCATATCCATCCTTTTCACAGAGGAAGAAGCTCAGAACAATCAGGGTGTCTGCTCTGGAAGTGCTACGTTCAGGGCGGAGCCTAGTCAGCCAGGAGCCCGTCAGAACCCACGCTCGGCCGTGGAAACGGGGCATGAAGGGCGGCAATGGAGGAAGGAGAAGGAGGCAACGTAGAACAAGGGCGAGAATCCACAGCCTCATCAGGCCTCGCCAGGCAAGGAGACGCAAACACAGGACGAGGAGGACACGCGGCGGGAGGAAGGAGCAGGTGAGCCAAATCCGTTGGACAACTGTGAGGATTGGGGCTGCCCGATTGAGGAAGAGCCGGCCACGGAGCTCGTCGCGCCCAATGCCAGGTGGCAGTTCTTTTAGGTTCTGGTTCTGTTTGTATTTTTGTATTTTTGTCCATGTAGGCACATCCAGCTGGATGTTCTGTCGGCTTTAGTTGACATGTATGCTCTGTTTGGAAAACTTTGGACTCTGTGTCTTCTGGTCTTTTTGATCCCTTCAGACTGGTTTCCCCTCTATTGGGGCAGTCTTAAAACCAGGGTTTTGTAATGTTAATCTTATCAGTCCTCTCTTACAGCAAGCGCTCTCTCTGTAAATAATTTTTTTTCCTTCTTAATAGATTAAACATACTTAGCAAAAATAATAATAAATAATAATAATATAATTATTGTTCATTTATTAATTTATTGGTGAATTTTTTATCTATCTATTTATGTTATGCATTACGAAGGTATTAGGGATTGCTAATTATTAATTTATTATTGAATTTATTTTCTATAATTAATATTAAATTATTGTTAATGTTAAATTCTAAAATATTTTCATTTTAATAATTTATTGTTGAATTGTAATTTATAATGATAATTGTGAATATAAATACAATTATTGTTAATTCATTAATTTATTATTGATTCAATAATAAATTAATAATAACTATTGTTAATTTATTAATTTATTGGTGAATTTTTTAATCTATTTATTTATTCTTGTTTGATTATAATTAAAGGATTAACTTATTTGTTTTTGGATAATTTAGAGGAGGATAGTGGTTAGGGAAGGGTAGGATTAGATGATAGGATTGGATTCCAGTTTTCACTTATGGTCCATCCATCATCTCTGTTGAGGTTATTAGGGTGTTTACTAATTTCTATGGCTTCTATGAATTTCCTTATGAAGTAATGCTCACTTCTAGCTAAGATGCGGGTATCTTCCATACAAATTTGGTGTTTAGTTATATTGGAATGTTCTACTAAAGTAGATGATTTGGATCGATTATGTTTAATGTCAGATGCATGTTCTTGTATTCTTGTGTTAAATGATCTCCCAGTCTCGCCTACATATGGTTTGCCACATGAGCAAGGAATTAAGTAGACACCCTTATGACATTTTGGATCAATTTTGTCGTTAATCAGCTTGAGGCAGTTATGGATGGTATTTAAAGGTTTGAAGGTGGTTAGAATTCTATTCTTTTTTAGGATGCGGGAAATTCTATCCGTGGTTCCTGATATGTAAGGTAAGTTAACTTTTCTTATAATATTATCAAAAATTTTATTCTTATTAGGTCATGTGTTTGCTTTATTTATGGCTTTGATTGCTTGATGTTTGTTGTATCCGTTCTTTAGGAAAACTTTAATAAGGTGTTCTTTTTCTTCTTCTAGGTGTTCTTTATCTGAGATTGTCAGGGCTCTTGTTGCTAATGTGTTCAAGACTCCTAGTTTGTGGGTTGGGTGATGATGTGAGGAGGCATGTAAGTATTGTTCAGGGTGAGTCATTTTTCTATATACCTGATGAGAAATGGAGCCATCATCCTTCCTAGTGATAAGGATATCAAGGAAGGGGGGCCTCTTGTTGACCTCGACTTCCATAATGAATTTTATGGAAGGGGATAAAGTATTTAGGTGTTGGGTTTCTAGGGTTTCTCTTCCATGAGGCCATATGATAAATGTGTCATCTACATATCTTTTCCACAGTTTAGGTTTCAGGGGTGAGGTTATGAGGGCTTTGTTTTCAAAGTCTTCCATGAATAAGTTGGCAATAATGGGGGACAAGGGCGATCCCATGGCAACTCCACTTGTTTGTTCATAGACATCTTCCATGAAGCTGAAAAGGGTGGATCTTAGGCAAATTTCTATGAGCTTTGATGTGTCAGGGTTTGTTAGTTTAGAGATGACTTCCATGGCATCATTGATAGGGATATTGGTGTATAGAGAGGTGACATCAAAACTAACCAAAATGTCATTTTGGTCAAGTTTGATGTTCTTAATTTCCTCAATGAATTGGGTCGAGTCTTTGACAAAGGAGTCTGTGTTTCCCACTAGAGGTTTTAGTTTTTTGGCTAGGTGTTTTGCTAGGTGGTTGTGGGTCCATTAATGGTGTTTACTATTGGTCTAAGAGGGATTCCTTCCTTGTGAATCTTCAGAGCTCCATAGATTCTAGGTGTGTATGGATTGTTCACTATTAGATTTTTGTGGTCTTGTATATTACTTGTTTTGATTAAGTTGCAAACTTTTTTGGAGATCTTGTTTAATGGGTTTCTATTGAGTTTTCTATGGCAGCCACTATTGTTTAGATGGTCTAGCATTTTTGGTTTGTAGTCACTTTTGTTCATGATAACGGTGGCTCCTCCTTTGTCTGCTTTCAACACTATGACATCAGGGTTAGAGTTGAAGGTTTTGAGAGATAGATATTCATGTTTGCTGATGTTGCTCTTGGGGGGTGTCGATTTCCTAAGAGTGATAGAGCAGTCTTGCCTTATTTGTTCTTTTGTAGTGTCAGGTAGGTTTTTAATGCCATATTCAATGTTGCATAGAATATCTTCAACAAGGATCCTGCGAGGGGCAATAGAGAAATTTAAGCCTTTCCTTAATAAGTTGAGGATGTGTTCATCTAGTTGGAGGTTAGATAGATTTATGACTAGATTGTCATTGTTATTCTTATTATTATTATTGGTGTGTGATGTAAGTTTAGTACTAATCGGTTCCCTTGAAGCGATTGTGTTAATCGTGTTTTTGCTCCCAGGTGTAGAATCATAAGTGTTGTTTTTTATGGAATTGTCATTAGGGTTTATTGGATCATTTAATTATGAGAGTTGTTTTCCTGGTTGCGTGGATAAGGAGATTAGACTGGGTAGCTTGGATTGGGGTGTGGATTTGGAGGATTGAGCAGAAGGCATCTTGGGTTGTTTTAGATGGGGCAGGCTATCTAATTGCATGTGAGTGTGGATGGATGATTGAGCAGAAGGCATGTTGAGTTGTTTTGGATGGGGCAGGCTATATAATTGCGCGTGGAGAGTCGGCGCAGATGTGGTGGGTTGTTCGATGACAGGTGTAGCAGTGAGCTGGTTGTTGAGAGGTGTAGTAGCGTGGAGCAATATGCCCATGGCTAGTTGTTGGGGAGCAGTTGCATTTCATAGCAGTGTTGGATGCATGTGGGATGGGTTGCGTGATGTGAGCGTAGTTAAATGTTCAGTTATTTGCTTGGGAGAGGGGATCCTATTATCATTTAATCGTGAGAGCTGGTTGCCTGACTGCATGGGTGAGGAGATTTGATCAGGTAGATTGGGCTGGAGCGCAGATTTGGAGGATTGAGCGGAAGGCAAGTTGGGTTGTTTGGGATGGGGTGGAATGTCTAATTGTGTGTGGAGAGTGGGCATAGATGCGATGGGCTGCTTAATGACAAGCGTAGTAGTGAGTTGGTTGAGCGGTATGTCCGTGGTTGGATGTGTGGGGTATGGGTTGCGTGATGTCAGCGCAGTTTCTTGAGAGGGGATCCTATTCTTATTTAATTGTGATTAGTTGTCTGACTGTGTGGGTGAGGGGATTAGAATGGGTAGCTTGGGATTAGAATGGGTAGCTTTTATTTTATTAATTTCCTTTCCTTACTTGTCAACAAAAAGAAGAAGAAGAAAAAGAGCAAAAAGAAAAATAAGAAAAAACTATTCTTTTAACTCTTTTATTAATCTAATTTTACCATTACATTTTCAATAATTATTATAATCCATCATATTTTCAATTATTCATTATTCCTTTTGCCCAAAAATTTTCTTTAATATTCTTTGATTAATATTTTGTTATCCTTTAAATATAATTAGTCATAATAATTCTTTTCACTTATTATAAATTATTCATTAATCTAATTTTTTCCAATCTTAAAATCAATTCTTTTATTTCTTTTTAATTTAAGTTTACCAATATGATTCTACTCACTATTATTATTTGACTGATTATTATGTTTCAATAATTATTATAATCTATTATTCATATTAAAAACTTCATTAATTTATTTTTGAACAATTTTCTTATATTTAAAATTCTTTTAATTTCTAACTCTAAATATTTTTGCATTCTCCCTTAAATTGATTTATTTAACTAATTCAATTATATTTAATTTTTATTTATCTAATTAATTGTTTTATTTTAATCAAATGTCTTCTTATTTGTTACTATTTTCTTCCTATAACTGCTATATTTCATCATCATCCTCTATTTATAGATGTCCTTCAAGCGCTTGAAGATGGGTGAAGGGTTCACCTAAAACGTTAGGTTGAGCATAGCAAAGATTGTAACACAGCTCTCAGAACAACGCTCAAAATTCCTCATTATGAACAAAGATCCTCTCAGTTAGTTGCCTATATGAATATTGTCAAACAAAGATTCTGGAGCAACTGGCCAATATGCGCACCAGCCATTCTTGCATGAACTTGAGGCAAGAATGGAACACGTGGATTTCCATATGCACGAGCGACATGGCCCAATGGTAGCTCCACCTATGAGTCCTCCTCAGCAACCACCTTGATATGTTGTCCACAGGACTATTTATTTTGTCTTTTTTTTTGGCATGTATGGTTGTCTAGCCCTAGAAAATAAAAGTTCACTACAAAAAAATTATACACTATATTCAGATTCTCCTAACTAATCTAACTAATAAATCCGATCATAATGAAAGTGAGAGATGTTGTCTACAAGACTTTTACTTATTTTGTCTCTCTTTTGGCATGTATAGTTGTCTAGCCCTTGAAAATAAAAATTCACTACAAAAAAATTATACACTATATTTAAATTCTCCTAACCAATAAATCCAATCAGAATGAAAGTGAGATAACTATTAAAAGCCATTTTATATATTATATTAATTTTGTATATTATATTTTCTTAATCATATAATAGGAATTTTTTTTTTTATTATTAAAATATGGTAATAATTATTTGGCTATGACATAAAATTTAATAATTACTTAGGCCGCAAGGCGTTCCCTCTGAAATCAACTTTGCTCTTTGCCTACGTGTCATTAATTTGCACCATTAGATGATATGTTAGACGATTGAGCCATGTTGAATCGTTTGATTATGTTGAGGTAGTTGCAACTCTCCCTCACAACCCGGAAATCGTGAATCGACTTCAAACCTTTCTTTCTCCCCCGAGATAGCCGATAAAGTAGGAGGGGAAAATGAGAATCTATGCATGTCGTGCCATCTAGAATCGGGGGAGCAAGGGTGAGCTACGACAGTTTCACGATCTCAGCTTCACTTTCTAGGATCTGATCTCTGCTCAAATTTTCTAGTTGTGTAGAAGCAATCCGGGTAGTTCCGCGCAGCGCAAATTTGATCCTCCAGCGATCCATGGACAGAGCATGACAATTAGCTCAGGTTCAGATCTCCTCTCGCATTCCAGTGTATAAGCATCACAATTAGTTCAGGTTCAAATCTCGTCCCCCATTCCAGTATATATGCTTTACCTGAGAATCGTGGGACAACGTTCCAGGGTTTCAATTCCACTCTAGTCACTTTGCCCGTTGGAATGACCAATCCGGGCCTATGCTACAATCTGGCAAGGAGAAATTTGGAGGAAATCAGAGAATCGCATGAGAATCCTGACATTAGCAATGTGAAACCCAAGTATTGCATTAGCAGTGAGGAATTTGGAGGAAACCTGAAAATCCTGGAGTCACGTCTTTGGTTTGATTTTCACCCCAGACATTTTGTCTTTTGGATAGACCAATATTGGCCCATCCTCTTGTGTCCATTGCTCAAACCCAACCAAGCCCTAGTTTTCCATTATCAAGCAGAAATTTGGAGGAATGGGAGAAGAAGAGAAGAGGGTAAATGAGAAAGGGTGCTAAGAAGGAAATGTGGGCATCATATATGTTTTCTGTTTTCACCTGAAAACCAGGGGATCAAGAAGGAGAAGCAAACATCCCAGGTTTTCAATTCCACTTCAGCCACTTCGCAGGTTTTCAATTCCACTTCAGCCACTTCGCAGGTTTTCAATTCCACTTCAACCACTTTGCCTGTTGGATAGACCAATTTGGGCAATGCCCAAACTCTAATTAGCCCTACTTTCCCATTAGGAAGGAGAAATTGGAGGAAACTTGAGAATCCTGGAATCACATCCGAGGGTTTGAATCCCAGCCCAGACACTTTGCCTGTTGGATACACGAATATTGGCCCATCCTCTTGTTTCCAATGCTCAAACTCTACCAAGACCTAGTTTTCCATTGGCAAGAAGAATTTGGAGGAATGGGAGAAGAGAAGAGTCACTTAGAAGGGGTGCTGAGAAGGAAATGTGATCTTTGTTTTCTGTTTTCACCTGAAATCTAGGGGATCAAGAGGAAAAAGCGTGCAGATCTTTATAGAGCTGAAAACCCAAGGAATTAAAAGGAAGATGCTCGCATATCTTAACAAAGCTGTCAAGGAAGTCTACCACCATCCTCTCAATGTGGTTATTTGGTGCAAAAATAGCCGAGGTGCAACTATGTTACATTTAGCTACCAGTTGAGACCATATTGAAGTACAACACTATTATTCTATTTATATTGTTTCTGCTTAGTAATTTCTTTATTTCTTTCACGGAGATGCATGACACAGGCTAAAATAATATCATGTTTATAGATTTGTGGGAGACCTTGTTAGGATCTCTACCCTCCAAGGACACACATGCATCTTGTATTGAATTTATTCTGAACACTGATTTTGGATAAGTTGCAATTTGGTCAACCACTTTTTGAAAATCTATTTTCAACATGAAATCTATTTCTAATTGAAAGCTGAGAGAAAAGCATTGATCCAAGAGAAAAGCCCTAGTTTTGATTAAAATGGTTCTTACTATGGATGATGGTATTGATTAAAACATACCAGTCAACCCATTTTAATGTTATATTTACTAGCTTACCTTACTGTTATATTGATGTTGTATGATACTTGATAGTTGCAAAATGACTTGAATTATTATATTTTCCAACTATACACCACCTCGATACACCAAATTTGTCTATTATATATGTGGACACTGGATGCACTAAACTGGATTATGTCTTTTTGTTCAGTGTACCCTTTTTAATCGATGTGTGATAGATACTTATTTTGTGGTTTCTTGGAAGAGTCTCTACAATTCCACAATTCCACATTAGTTGTGAAGATTAGTCGATGGTAAAATATAAGATTCAATATACTATGATTCTTTGGCCAACTTGTCATCCCAAGAGGTATTATGAGGTGTTCATGCCTGCTTGCCCTCTCCTCGATTGTGCTTGGAATTCCTTATCTTGTGGCATCCTTGTAGATGAAAGGCTGTCTCTCTGATTGTGCTTAGGATTCCTCATCTGATGGTGTATTGGTAGATGAGAAAGTAAATATATGGCAATACATAGGAATTCCTAATAAAAGAGAGTCAATATATGTCAATACAAAGGATCCGAAAGTGTTATGATCAAACTTCAAGTACTTGCGGCCTCGTTGGTTTGTTGTTTTTATGCTGTTAATAAAAAAGTATGGTAGTTGACTTATGTGTTCTTCACATTCTGAAGTATTTAATCTGATGACATGTTCATGTCACTAATCTTAGCTTTTCTATTTTGGCACACTGTAAGTCATTTCTGCCTTTCTATATTGTTTAATTTTCACATCTTTTTAATGCATAATGCCCTGTGTAATCAGGTACATTGAGAAGAAAGCATACGCCCATAATTTTTAGTGTTGTTTCATTCACTTGGCAGAGTACAAATTGATATAGTGGGTCATTGATGAGATGCCATTGCTTTTTTCATTTTCCTATTTAAGTAATAAGTTATGGAAGGCTCCATTCATAAACCATTTTTAAATCATAAAGTAAAGTTATCCTATTGAGAACTTCGTTATATGGAAATTTTCATCAACAGAACAATACGAAAGAATATTGTTTTTGATAATGTGTTGTAATGATAGTCTATTATGTGCTTTACTGGAGCTCCTGTTCTATTGAGATCATGAGGCAATATGCATACACTGCTTGATCTTTTGTTTGAAAACAATGTCTTTTCCTTGTTGGCTACGAGGGTTGCTTCTTATTGGTTCAGTTCTTGAGATGCACTAACCCACCTTGTAGTGTAAGGGTTGCCCTTTTGAATTTTACATATTTGCACTAAACGTGAATAGTCTAAATGTATATGTCTATTTTTCTACTTTGATTGAGTATCCAATCAAATAATGATATCAATACTTGAAAATTGTGGAAGACTATCTTCTACGTTTGGTCTGTCTATTGTGTGTCCTTTGACTGTATTTGGAATTTGTGAATGAATGTATTGTGCATTGGCTCCAATGTGTAGAGCTTTGACAAAATAATGTCACTGATGTTCATTAATTTCAGTTTGTATATTCAAATCTCAGACAACTTACATGCCGCATAGTTTCAATTTCAAGATTTTCCTTCTATCGATTCTCGTTTCATTGAAGATGTTTGTTTGTTATTTTATACTCGTTCAGGTTTTCACTGGAATACATTTATATATGTATTTGTTTTGCACTGGAATGTGATTTATGTACATAAGTTTTAAGTTTAATGGAAAATATGTTGTGCTCTGTTCCGGAGGGTAAACCCTTGTACGGTTCGTTCTCAAATCGTTAAAAAATGAGTGAGATGGTTGCTCAGTTGCCCTCTGTGTAGATCTCCCCTCTTCTAGCCGGCTAGTTAAATGTGGCCATGTTTTCCATATGGAGTGTTTGGATAAGTGGATCGACTATGAGAACTATAGTTGCCCTCTGTGTAGATCTCCCCTCTTCTAGACACAGGTTGGAATCATCATTATCAATGATTATAAGTCTATTGATTGCTGTTAGTTGTTAATTTAAGTCTAGCACGATGGATTCTATGTGAGAAATTTACAGTAAATTAATTATGTATAAGAGACAGTTGGATTGGTTCTCCTTTCTTCTTTCTTTAGGTTTTTATGGACATTTTGCTGGCCAAATGGAAAATGTCTTTTTAATAAAATGTATTGTGGATTTCCTGACCTCTTAATCTTTGTTCCGGACTTTGGTGACAAAGAAATTTTGCTACGTAGAGAAAGGTCCTTATCTTTTATTTATTTTTTAGAAATCTTTTTATAAAAAAATATTGTGCAATTAGGCTACTTATCTAGATGATTGGTTTTATTAGGCAAGATTAGGCTGTGATTTTGTGGTAGATATGTGACAATTTATCTCAATTAGCTCAGGTTCAAATGTCCTCCCCTATTTCCAGTATATTAAGCATGACAATTAGCTCATGTTCAGATCTCCTCTCGCATTCCAGTGTATAAGCATCACAATTAGTTCAGGTTCAAATCTCGTCCCCAATTCCAGTATATATGCTTTACTTGAGAATCCTGGGACAACGTTCCAGGGTTTCAATTCCACTCTAGTCACTTTTCCCGTTGGAATGACCAATCTGGGCCTATGCTGCAATCCTGGCAAGGAGAAATTTGGAGGAAATCTGAGAATCACCTGAGAATCCTGACATTAGCAATGTGAAACCCAAGTATTCCATTAGCAGTGAGGAATTTGGAGGAAACCTGAAAATCTTGGAGTCACGTTTTTGGTTTGATTTTCACCCCAGACATTTTGTCTTTTGGATAGACCGATATTGGCCCATCCTCTTGTGTCCATTGCTCAAACCCAACCAAGCCCTAGTTTTCCATTATCAAGCAGAAATTTGGAGGAATGGGAGAAGAAGAGAAGAGGGTCACTGAGAAGGGGTGCTAAGAAGGAAATGTGGGCATCATCTATGTTTTCTGTTTTCACCTGAAAACCATGGGATCAAGAAGGAGAAGCAAACATCCCAGGTTTTCAATTCCACTTCAGCCACTTTGTAGGTTTTCAGTTCCACTTCGGTCACTTTGCCCGTTGGATAGACCAATCAGGGCAATGCCCAAACTCTAATTAGCCCTACTTTTCCATTAGGAAGGATAAATTGGAGGAAACCTGAGAATCCTGGAATCACGTTTGAGGGTTTGAATCCCAGCCTAGGCACTTTGCCCATTGGATAGATGAATATTGGCCCATCCTCTTGTTTCCAATGCTCAGACTCTACCAAGACCTAGTTTTCCATTGGTAAGGAGAATTTGGAGGACTGGGAGAAGAGAAGAGTCACTTAGAAGGGGTGCTAAGAAGGAAATGTGATCTCTGTTTTCTGTTTTCACCTGAAATCTAGGGGATCAAGAGGAAAAAGCGAGCAAATCTTCATAGAGTTGGAAACCCAAGGAATTAAAAGGAAGATGCTCGCAGATCTTAACAGAGCTGTCAAGGAAGTCAACCACCATCCTCTCAATGTGGTTATTTGGTGCAAAAATAGCCGAGGTGCAACTATGTTACATTTAGCTACCAGTTGAGACCATATTGAAGTACGACACTATTATTCTATTTGTATTGTTTCTGCTTAGTAATTTATTTATTTCTTTCATGGGGATGCATGACACAGGCTAAAATAATATCATGTTTATAGATTCGTGGGAGACCTTGTTAGGATCTCTACCCTCCGAGGACACACATGCATCTTGTATTGAATTTATTCTGAACACTGATTTTGGATAAGTTGCAATTTGGTCAACCACTTTTTGAAAATCTATTTTCAACATGAAATCTATTTCTAATTGAAAGCTTAGAGAAAAGCGTTGATCCAAGAGAAAAGCCCTGGTTTTGATTAAAATGGTTCTTACTATGGATGGCGGTATTGATTAAAACATACCAGTCAACCCATTTTAATGTTATATTTACTAGCTTACCATACTGTTATATTGATGTTGTATGATACTTGATAGTTGCAAAATGACTTGAATTATTATATTTTCCAACTATACACCACCTCGATACAACAAATTTGTCTATTATATATGTGGGCACTGGATGCACTAAACTGGATTATGTCTTTTTGTTCAATGTACCCTTTTTAATCGATGTGTGACAGATACTTATTTTGTGGTTTCTTGGGAGAGTTTCTACAATTCCACAATTCCACATTAGTTGTGAAGATTATTCGATGGTAAAATATAAGATTCAATATACTGTGATTCTTTGGCTAACTTGTCATCCCAAGAGGTATTATGAGGTGTTCATGCCTGTTTGCCCTCTCCTCGATTGTGCTTGGAATTCCTTATCTTGTGTCATCCTTGTAGATGAAAGGCCCTCTCTCTGATTGTGCTTGGGATTCCTCATCTGATGGTGTATTGGTAGATGAGAAAGTAAATATATGGCAATACACGAGAATTCCTAATAAAAGAGAGTCAATATATGTCAATACAAAGGATCCGAAAGTGTTATGATCAAACTTCAAGTACTTGCGGCCTCGTTGGTTTGTTGTTTTTATGCTGTTAATAACAAAGTATGGCAGTTGACTTATGTGTTCTTCACATTCTGAAGTATTTAATCTGATGACATGTTCATGTCACTAATCTTAGCTTTTCTGTTGTGGCACACTGTAAATCGTTTCTTCCTTTTTATATTGTTTAAATTTCACATCTTTTTAATGCATAATGCCCTGTGTAATCGGGTTCATTGAGAAGAAAGCATACGCCCATAATTTTTAGTGTTGTTTCATTCGCTTGGAAGAGTACAAATTGATGCCATTGTTTTTTTCATTTTCCTATTTAAGTAATAAGTTATGGAAGGCTCCATTCATAAACCATTTTTAAATCAGAAAGTAAAGTTATCCTATTCAGAACTTCGTTATATGGAAATTTTCATCAACAAAACAATACGAAAGAATATTATTTTTGATAATGTGTTGTAATGATAGTCTATTATGTGCTTTACTGGAGCTCATGTTCTATTGAGATCATGAGGCAATATGCGTACACTGCTTGATCTTTTGTTTGAAAACAATGTCTTTTCCTTGGTGGTTATGAGGGTTGCTTCTTATTGGTTCAGTTCTTGAGATGCACTGACCCACCTTGTAGTGTAAGGGTTGCCCTTTTGCATTTTACATATTTGCACTAAACATGAATAGTCTGAATGTATCTTTCTATTTTTCTACTTTGATTGAGTATCCAATCAGGGAATGATATCAATACTTGAAAATTGTGGAAGACTATCTTCTGCGTTTGGTCTGTCTATTGTGTGTCCTTTGACTATATTTGGAATTTGTGAACAAATATATTGTGCATTGGCTCCAATGAGTAGAGATTTGACGAAATAATGTCACTAATGTTCATTAATTTCAGTTTGTATATTCAAATCTCAGACAACTTACATGCCACATGGTTTCAATTTCAAGATTTTCCTTCTATCGATTCTCGTTTCATTGAAGATGTTTGTTTGTTATTTTATATTATATTGAAAAAAAATAAATGCTGATTTTTTTTAATGGTTAAAAAATCAAGGCCAATATGTATTTATATTAATTTATTTTCACGACTTTTTTTAGTATTTTTTCTGAATAGCAAGTGGTTTTTTTTTCCTTTATCAATATATGCACAAATTTCTCCCCCCTGGAACAGTGTACATAGTTATCCCACCCTAAACTGCAATAACATATGTGTGCAGCTATTTACAAATTAGCAATGGAATTAAGAATTCTGGCAAATTCATAGAATTTGATTTAGAAATATAAAAAATTATTAGAAATATTTAAAAATGGTATTAGAGAGTTGATTTTTATCTACTATTACACAAATCTGCACCCTCTAGCACAAAATCCTTACAAGGTACTGAGCTTAAGTGTAACATGGAAGAGTTGTCATTATCACCTAGAGATATACTTCCTTTCTGTTAAGTTTAGTCGAACTAAACATCTATACATATGCAAAGTGTGAAATGTATATGGCTTATAACATATCATCCGTGAACAAAAGATTTATCAGGCTAGAAACTGGTTTTGATTGTGACCTATGTCATGTTATAAGGTATGTTTCCAAAATGGCATGTCCGTTTGTTGAAATTCCATTCCATATTAGTATTCCTCTGTCTTATCTTTAGCTTTAATCTTGTGACATCTAATTTATTGCTTTTTTACAGTCATGGTTACTCTTCAGTTTTCTTTGAACCCAAGAAAAAACAGAGTAAAGTTTCTTATTCCTTTGAATAGTGATAGTAACTTTCTTGGAACTTTCTCAATAGTCACTGTAAGTGAGGAGGAATATAATTGCTTTTCACGCAAGTTCCTGGGTTGATGTGATAGCCTCCTTGCACAAACTTCCTTTGTGCAGTCCCATCATTGCTTTGAATGGTCTCAAACATTTCAAAAAACTATTTTATACAATTGGTTTATAAAGGCTTCGCCTTTACAAAAATAGCAAACCTTCTTAGGCCTTTCGCCCCTCCACCATAGTCTGATCTGAGGTTCAGGTCTCTTTTAGGGCTTGACCCTTTTCGGACTGCAAGTTGGCCTTTTCAATTTTTCTTTAATCCCATCCACCTGGCTAAGCATTAAACTTCCTTTGTGCAGTGCCATCATTGTTCTAAGTGGTCTCAAACATTTCCAAAAACCATTTTATGCAAAAACTATTTTATGCGTCCTATTTACTTTTCCAGCTATTGTATGATTGTTTCTATGGTCCGAAATTAATTTCTACATTAATTAAATTCAATAATTGATTTGTTTCATTGAGATCATAAGGGAAAGAATCACTTAGGGCTATAATTTTCTACAATTGGAACAATGCACAATGGATTAATTATTGAACAATTAGAAGCTAAAATGCCAAAAATTTCACAATGGATTCATGATTGAAACCATTAACTTAAAACAAACATGTTATTTTTTAATCACCTCGTCAACTTCAAATAGTCACAACTATGGAGCAATTTTAAGGTAACCTTTCATGAGGTGACTGCTCAATTTGAAAGAAGTTTCAACTTAGAATAGGGTTGGTTATGCCGATATTAGTCAACAATGTCAATTTTATACATTGAGAAAGAGCCAAAGCGGACATGCTATTGCCAAATCTCCTTGCTCATGTAGAAAGGGAGCGGCATTACATGTGACAACTCCTTAGTTACCTCAAATATCATTTCTCAACTTTTACCTACATTTTATTTTTAATTAGTAGCATGTCGGATAACCTTTGAAGGAAAAAATCAATTATAATTGAATTGTGGAACGGCAATATTCAAACCTTCAAGTGAGTAGCTGCTTTCTTTTTGTCGATGAAGACACCTATGGGTTCAACCACATACTCATTTGTTGACACAAATATAAGTTCCAGGCCTGTACAACATACTAAGTACCAGGCAGGTAAGCAGTTCAGAGCTTTTAGATGTTCTAGAATGGTGCAAAAGGTGAAGTTATTTGGCTTAAAAACACTCTCCTCATTTCACCAAAAACATTTAAGGCCTCATGGCATTACCCAATGCAGGCCTTGACAATGGTGCCAAAGCTAAAGTTGTTTGGCTTAGAAACAATCTCCTCATTTGACCAAAAACATTTAGGGCCTCATGGCATTACCCATTCTGTGCATATCATCAAATTACAGAACCTGAAACAATTGCACAACATCTCTCCACCATTATGCACAACATCATTTTCTTTGGAAACAACAATACTCATGTAAAACCCAAATTCCACAATACGAATTTGCCCAATACAAAACCCACAATGTAGCTCTAGTGTTGCTACTACCCAATGCCCTAAAAATTGTACACATTATTTGGCATTAACTACATTTTGCAATTTAGTATTTAAACATTAGCCGATGATGATAGTAGTTGTTGCTAAGCTTGAATAAATCTCTGTTTACAGTTATGACAAACCTTATCGGTCAGCTGGTTTAACCTTGTATGTCTAGCTAAGCCAACTTCAACTCAGTTTGGTAATTCTACAACTAGACCTTAGTGGATATCAACTCCACTACACGTTTTTACATGAACTCAACCAAAGCTAACATGAACTTGGCTCATTCAATGGACTCAATCAACAAAGGCTTTAAGTAACGGGAAACTCAATCATCATGGCCTATTTGATTGTTTCTAACATGTGTAGGTTTCTGAAATTGTTAATTTACAGTTTTAACTATGTTTCAAAAAGAATAATCATATAGAAGTTGTTGTAATAAATATATTTTTTATTATGTTTACGAACTTAGATAACCACTCATTTAGAAACAAATTGAACATGCTTCTTGCCCTTTCTCCACACCCATTTAATCTAACAATGGACATAGAGCATGTATACTTATACCTGTGTTGGAAATACCATTTTATACTTTAATGTTTATTATTTTTGTTTTATTATTATTACTTGAATTTCTTCTTAACAAGTGGTTGTGTTTCTTTTCGTTTTAGTGAAAGTATGGGCTCCAATGTTGGTTCTCTTATTATGGAGTATAATTCATCGTTGAGAATTTTTCAATTATTAAATTAGGTTAGCCAATTGCTTAAACTATTAAATTTATTTCAAAAAGTTTTTGTTACTTTATAGGTTAGACTCTGGCTTGAAATATTAAACTTATTTCAAAATGTTTTTGTTACTTTATAGATAAGGCGTAGATTTCTTGGCTCTATGATGAAAATAATGAAGGGAAAATACATGTTAATATGTTACTTGTGCTCTTTGATGGAAGTTTTGTAATGCATGACTGAAAAATACACGGTGAGAGAAAAAAACATATTATGCTAATTGAGGAATGTTTTTCGCTTGTCAAACTTATAGTATTGAATTTAACACACTAACACTTTACAACAATGAACTAACAATATTCATGATGAAAATAGCAATATGGAAGATTTATTTGTATAATGAAAAGAACAATATGGGAGATTCCAATCATGTTCCAAGGCATTTTTTAAAATGTGGATGTGACAAAAGGTTGTTGTAGAAGGTGTTGTTTATATATGGGAAATTTGTTGATGATTGTGTATAATCCTAATGTTGATAGATATGTCTACTAACTGGTTTCAGTTAATGGGGCATTGATTTGAACATTCAATATATTTTTATTCTTTATCAAAGTATTCTTTTGTTGTATTTGTGTTCTTCAATTTATGCCTTACGACGTTTCCCTTGCAACATCTGGTGCAAATGCTAGTATAGCTATTTTTCACTTAAAAATTAAAAAATAATATAAACTAAATCCTTAAAAATCTCGCAAAACAATGAGAAATTTATTGAAATTGAAGCCCAACAAGAATGGAGATCAATAGAAAAGTAATGAGTGTCTCATTATAATCTAAGAATCACCCAAGGCTATAAAAAAATTGAAGCTCTAAAGAAATTTCCAAATTGATTCCTTCCCAGGAGAGTAGTTTGTTTTCTTAATTATATCATAAATTTTACACATAAGAGTATATATAATTTTTGAATTCAAATTTTTTTCATCTCTATTTTGAATAATATAAAATATTTTCTGTAGAAATTACATTATTAATATTTGGTCTATATATTTTGAACCATTTTATGAAGTTTATTGTTAAGGCAAGGTTTAGAGATGACTAAAGATTCAAATTTTGGTTTAAGAAAGAATGATCCAGGACATTTAAACCATTAAAGTTTCCCGTGACCACATTCTGCTTGGACCACATCGGCGTTTAACATGGCTAGATTTTTACCTATAAAATTTCGAACCAATAACCTTCACATCAAAAATGACATAAATATACCCCATTACATTTTATTTAAACCATAAACTTATTTAATTTGTTATTATTTATTAAAATATAATTTATTATAATTAAAATAATATGGCTTAAAACAAAATTTGTAAAAAATATATATTTATATTCCACATTTTTAATTTATTAAATTAAAATGATCATTTTATTAGACTAAAATGTTATGCTTTAACTGAAATTTATGATAAACATGTGCTACTATTTTTTTAGTCGACATGGAAATAGGAAGAAAGACAACGTGCTGGGAAAGGCGTGGTCTATTTAGGCTTCAAATTTGTCGTCATAGGGTTAAAACTGTCTTAATTTTTTTTTTTTTAGACAAAAACGGTTGTTTTATTTATGAGGCGTCAGCTATAATGCAGGTGGAGAATACATCATTTTCCTGGAGAATCCAGCGGTTACACAACCCTGAAAGAACCGGAGCCATTCGTTTCCCTTTCGGATTTATAGCCTTTCTCTGATTGCTGGAAGGCCCGGTGGCAGTAGCTCTCCCCAAAGCCGCAGGCGGATTCGACAATCTTAGAACTCCGGCAGTCTTCTTCTTGTAGATTCTTTGGATGCCCTTACAGCAGAGAGAATGCGCAAGGCGACGATTCAACAGCAAATCCAGCGAGCTCTTTTTAGGGGATGTTGCAGAAACAGTCGAGCTGGTTGACTGACATCGAACCTTTGCTTCGCAAAATGCCTTTGTTGGCTTCCATATCTGCTTGGGAGTTTAAGTTCCTGAGGATGTGATAGAAGGAGATCTTATGAAATTTGGGCAAAATAGATCTGATTCTCCTGAGGATGGTTGATAACTGGAGCTGCGAAGGATTCTTTTTGGAGTGCAGAGCCTGAATAATAATTCTAGAGTCCCCAAAAACTGATATGGAACGGACATTGCCTTTGATCGCTTGTGAGAGCCCCTGCCACAGAGCAAGAGCCTCCGCTCTGTTGTTGGATTCCTTGCCTAATCCCCAGGCAAACCTTAGCTGCACTGAGCCATCCGGGCACAATAGAACTCCGCCTCCACCTGCAAAACCGGGATTGCCTTTGGAGGCCCCATCAAAAAACAGGCAATGCTCATTCAGAGCCGACCTCCATTTTATGAACTCTTGCTCCTCCAGCCTGATTTCCCAGTTATAGGGAACGTTGATAGCGATGGCAGCCTCATCTTTATGATTTGGGACCAAACTGTTCAGCCAGAGTTCCTCTTCGCTGTTCAGGGCTTTCCCAGGATTTTTGGCAGTGTTGGCATCCAGAGTTTCTCCTAAAAGAGCTTTAATTTTGGTGATGACTTTGAGCGGGTTGCAGCTTCCATTTCTGAAAAGTCTGTTATTCCTTTCCAGCCACAGCTTCCAACAAACGAACTTGGGGATCCAGAGCCAGCATTTTTTGAGAAGGATATTTTTGGAGAGACCATACGGCGACAATTTGCTCCAGGACTGGAAAAGGTTTTGGATGTTTCTCGGGAGATCGAAGTTATCAGCATTTAGCATGAGGACTCCCCTCCAGACTTTTGATGCAAAGGGGCATGTTAAGAACAAGTGATCAGCTGTTTCTTCCTCTGACTTACACAGATTACACCAGGATGGACCTTCCATTCCGCGCCTACGGAGATTATCTCGAGTGAGGATACTATTATGAGCTAATGTCCAGCAGAAGAAATCTATTTTGGGAAGAGAGGGGGAATCCCAAATAAACTGCCATTGAGCCGGGTTTGGGGGAGCATTTGGAATGGCCATGATGCTTTTGTATCCTTCAGCAGCAGTGTACGAGCCTGTGACAGATCCCCACCCTCGCTTGTCTTTTGCTGAAGCTTTTACACGGGCTTTCCCTTGAAGCTTATCCAATAGAACAGAGGCTTCACCCTCCAGCCATTGAGGGACCTCCCCCAATTGCCAGCTTTCCCAAAGACCATCTTTCGACCAAGAGGAGATATCCCAAAGAGTGTTCAGGTTGCGACCTTGCAGCCAGTTTCTGATATTAGAAATTTTTTCCTCCTGGTTCATCGGATGGTCACCTAGAATAGGATCATCCCAAATTCTTATTTTTCGCCCATTACCTGGAATCCAATACAGCTTTCGACTAAAATGATCCCAAGCTTTGATGCAGAGACTAAAGACAGGAGAGCCTTTAGTGGAGCGAGGCGGCTGGTCCAGACATCTGAGGCGCTTCCCATGGAAATATTTTCTCCACAGGACCTTCTTGCTCCAGCTAATTTTCCCAGAGAAAATGTCCCAAAGTAGCTTGGTTCCCAAGGCCATATTTTGAGTAGATAGATCGCGGATTTGTAATCCTCCTTCCATGAATGGTTTTTTTATAGTGTCCCATTTAACAAGGTGCAACCTTCTTTCATTGTTTTTCCCCCCTTCCCACAGGAAGCGTCTGAGCAAAACTTCCATCTTGTTGATAAAGGTTTTAGGGGCCAAGAGGATAGAGTGCTGATATAACGGAAGACTTGAGAGGACCGCTTTCATCAAAATGATCTTCCCCGCGTTATTCAGCCATGAAGCTCCCCAGGCATTGATTCTGGATTTGATCTTGTCCAGCAAGGGCGTCCAATGGGCAACCTTGGCAATGGTTCTGAAGATAGGAATCCCCAGGTATTTGAAGGATTCCCAATCCCAAGACCCTTCCATTTGGAGAATCCTTGCAATATCAAAAAGTTCCCTGGCTGAGCAATTCCAACTATATACTGTGCTTTTAGCATAATTGATCTTGCTGCCTGAAACTTCTCTGTAGCTGTCCAGCTCCTTCTTAAAGGATTTTGCAGAGTTTATGCTTGCCCCACCCAACAGAAGCGTATCATCAGCAAATTGGGCATGGTTTATGTCTTTGACCTGATGAACCATTCGGAGTCCAGGAAGGATTTGAGACTGGAGATTGTGATCCAGTTGGAAGCTGAGAACCGAGGCTTGGATCGCGTAGAGCAGCGGGGACAAAGGGCAACCTTGTCTGAGTCCCCTAGAGGCTTGGAAGAAATTTGAAGGACGCCCATTTACTAAAGGCGCAATCCAAGGAGAGGCAATGCAGGCTTTTATCCAGTTAATGATAGCTGGTGAAAAGCCCATTTTATCCATTACCATAAACAGAAATTCATGCTTTACTCTGTCAAACGCATTTGCCAGGTCAAGCTTAATCACCATTCCTTTTTCCTTTCGGTGATAGCTTGAATGAACAGCTTCTTGCACCAGCACTATATTATCAATAATTTTCCTCCCTTTGATGAAACCACCTTGATTTTCTGGAATAATGGCAGGAAGGATTTTTTTGAGGCGATGGGCTATAATTTTGGTTAGAAGCTTGTAGCTGGAGTTGCACAACGAAATAGGCCTAAATCTGTTGAAATTGGCTGCTCCTTTCTCCTTTGGTATCAAGGCCAGAAACGCTGAATTGATGCCGCCTCCGATCTTGGCACAAGATTGGGATTTCTTTACCATTCTCAGAAGGTCAAAATTGATTATATCCCAACAGGACAGGTAGAATCTAATAGGGAACCCATCCGGGCCCGGAGCTTTGTCCGGTTCCATACTGTCCAAGGCACTTTTGAGATCTTTCATGCTGATAGGGGCCATCAGCATAGCGTTGGTAGGATCTTGGACACAATTAGGGATCAAATTCATCGAATAGATCTGGGGATCTAAAGGGAGTTCGTCCGGGGCGGAGTAAAGATCTTTAAAGTAACTATGAGCTGCCCGCTTTATTTCTTCAAAGTCTTTGACCACCACCCCTTGATGGTGAATTTCTTTAACTGATTTGAATTGCTTGTGGGCTTCAGCGTGCTTGTGGAAAAAGCTGGTATTTTTGTCCCCAGCTTGTAACCAGAGAGCTCTGGATTTCTGCCGCCAGAATTCTTCTTCTACCCTGCTTGCTTTGTGAAACTCTTTTTGTAGGTCAATTTCTCTCTGAAGAAGGTCTTGGGTGACTTCAGTGTTTTCCATCAACATTTGGTGGATAGCTAGATTTTCCATGGCCTCTTTTATGTTGGAGGAGGGGGATTTCAGCGATCTTTCCCAGTCCTTGAGTCTTCTTTTGAGCCTCCTCAGCTTTTCTTCCCAAACATAGAAGGGGGAACCTTGAACCGGTCTTTTCCAGACTTCAGAAACCATCTCTTGGAACCCCTCGTGCTGAAGCCATAATGAGCTAAATCTGAAGGGAATGGGCCCGAGATTTTCTTCCGTGGAGAGTTCAAGAATAATGGGTTTGTGATCTGAGATGCTGTTTGGCAAAATTTTGGACGAAGCCGTGAGACCATAGGTCAAGAAAGAGGTTTGAACCAGAAAACGGTCTAACCGAGCTGCAATATGATTTGGACCCACTCTTTTGTTGGACCATGTGAACTTCCTGGATGAGGGCTTGATATCCTCTAGATACCATCCCAATATGAGATCTTCAACCCATTCTCTTGCTGGGTCCCTGACCTGGGATCCTCCCCTTTTCTCATTTGCAGCAAGAGTAACATTCATATCCCCAGCGATGATAATGTTATCAGGGTTATTCAGAGAGAGATAGGACGAAATTGAATCCCAGCAAAGATATTTTTCAGAAGGGAGAACAGGAGCATAAATATTGAACAAACTTACTTGATGACCGGAGTCTTTATGGAGGAGCTTCGTGAATATCCAGTGGGTGGAGTTCTCTTTTTGAAGCAGGTCATATATATTGCTGTCCCAGAAGGTAGCGATTCCTCCGGAGGTGCCTCTTGCACTGACGGCACAACCAATGCCTTTTCGCCAGAAGGATTTGCTGGTATTAAGGAGGAAATTTTCCTCCATCTTTGTCTCCTGGATTAGAAGGATTTCAGGCGAATGCATTGACTATATCTTTGAGGGCATCTTCTTTTAGCTTGCTGCCTAATCCTCTACAATTCCAGGAGATGTACTTCATTATTTATTGGCTTGGGAGGCTGTGGGTCCTTTTGGAGCCGGGCCATGCTTGCGCCCAGACCTTGTATTCATCATTCCCTTGAGAGTTTTTTGGGATCCTTGAAGAACATCCCTATAGGTTTTCTCCTCTCTTAGTTTCTTCTTGGATTTTCGCCCCCTGGATGACTTGATAGGGGTGACTTGAGAGCTGTCTGATTCATCAGTTCTTCCTTCTAAGTCTTCATCCGATTCGGAGGCCAGGCTTATGTGATCTTCATTATCTTTGTTTCCTTCAGTGCCTCCTGAGGCTGGGGGGGTGGTTGTTTCAGTACCCATTCCTTTTGCTTCCTTCATTGGGTTTTCAGTTGCTTCTTGAGTCTCGATGGATTCTGCGTTCCCACCAGAGGAGGTTCCCACTTTTGGATCTCCATTGTTCTTCAGGTTGGACTTCGACTGCTCCCCTGAACCAGAATTTTTCTTTTCTGTTGGTCTTGGGATAGCCTTTCCCCTTTTAATTTCTTTCCATCCCTCCTCGTCCTCCTTAGTTTCGACTTGAGATTTGGGGCAGTTCCGATGGAAGTGTCCGTGTTCATGACATGTTCTGCACTTGAACAGAAGTTGTTCGTAGTCCAACATTTGATAGTGCTGCCATTCTCCCACTGTGATTTTAATCGCTTCTGGAAGCCCAACCTCTAAGTCCACCTCCACACAAATTCTTGCACAAGTGTATTGGCCTTTAGGATCTACTTTGTCAATGAATCTGCCCAGACCGTTCCCAATCTTTTGCAGTGACTGATAGCTCCAGTAGTGGATCGGTAGATTGGGAAGCCTAACCCAGACTGGAACTTCCTTCGGAACATCTACTGAGGGATCAAAATCCGGGGTCCATTTATTAAGGTACAGACCCTGGTTTCCCATGAAATATGGTCCATTCCTGAAAACCAGATCCCGGTCTTCTTTGGTGGTGAACTCAAAAATGAAGAAACCTCTCCCTACCGGATAGCAGATCACACTGTTCTTCAACTGAGGCCTTCAGTTTCGTTGAATCCATTCGTCCGTGGTTTTGGTAGAGGGTCAGTGCCCCATGAATTGCCCGACCAATCCTCTATCAGCAAGGGCAAGAGCAAGTTTGATCGGCTGATCTTCTTGCAGGGCTATCTCAGGCACTTCCTCGAGTTTTTTAATGAATTTTGGGATATCTGGGGCAGGGCGTTTCTTTCCTTTCTGCTTTAATAATCGTCGGAAGGCTTCTTCAGAGGATAGTGGAGGGGTGGGAGAGGATTCCCCACCCCCAGGATCACCCATGGCTGCCTCCCAGGAGCGCACTCTTGGATCTCAGGAGCCTCTGCGACCTTTCAACTCCAAGAAAAAAACTGCGATGCTCAGAAAGGCACCAGCTGAAAACTCACCGCTACAGAGGGAAACGGATCCAGGGAGGAAGCCGGGTTAGCCGCAGAGGGCCGAGGCCGCCGTCACGAGCCCTAGCAGAGCTCCGCCATATCGTTTCCGTCCTCGATTGAAATCGCAAAAGTTTCCATATTACCTAAATTAAATGTTTTGATTTCTAATTTGGTAGTTGAACTACCCAACTACTCGAAATTATGATAAGGAATGGTAGTGGTACTGACATGCTCTAGAGGTATGGACTACGTACCCATTATGGAGAATTTGGATTGACCATGTAGCCAAGAAAGGACTTTGTTTTCTCATACTAGCTGTGTTCATATGAGAGGGAAGCACTTGTGGAGAGAGAGAGAGAGAGAGAGAGAGAGAGAGAGAGAGAGAGAGAGAGAGAGAGAGAGAGAGAGAGAGAGAGAGAGAGAGAGAGAGAGAGGAGGATTGTGACTAGTGGAATGTGATCATGTATGTGAAAATATAAGTAACCAATAGAATGAACCATAACTGCATGTGGATCCGAAGACTACAACTATGAGCAAAAGGTTAGTGAAAAGTCCTTCTAGGTTGCAACAACCCATTGGAAGTTGTGGACTCCCTCATTGCTGAGGGAAGCTAGTGTTAAATCCATCAGCTCGAGCTAAAGGGATAGATGAAAATGTTGAGAAAGCTTGTTGATTTATGCACAAAGAGAATTAAGGAAAGGAAGCATCGAGAGAACAGTAGATTAGCAAAGGGATTCATTTGTGTAATGTAGGACCATTGTGGCCAATTACTGATTGTGTCTACATGCATTTTTGATATGATAGGTCATGTGGCCATATGTGTCTCGAAAACATCTTTTGTAAAACAAAATTTTTTACATATATACAACTATATACTTCTTAGTGTTTCTCATGTGTTCTATTATCTTGTTCAATATATGTGATGTGAATTTAATTTAATTTACATATGTCGCTAATGTCCATCTAAAACATGATTTTCCAATGCATCTATTAATGTTTTTAGACTTCTAGGAATGCGTTGACATTGGATATAATCAAAATGACTTTACGAAAGGAGAACCCTTAAAAACATGCGAAGCATATTTGGACTTCTAACTGAATAAACATTAGTGTAGTACTATAAGTTGTGAGTCAATTATGACAACTATACGAAGGATACCATGAGAAATAACATCAGACAAAAACTTGATCACTATGTTATATTCAATGATGTTATTGGTATAACAATCGATAAAAATCCCTTGTGAACTCACTAACTCACCACTTGGAGAATATATAGCCCACACTATGGAGGAAAGGTTATGAGTACTGTGACTGGCGCCATTAGCATAACCAACATATGGTTGAAGGGATGCCGACATCTGCAAACCAAATGTATAAAAATATTAATAGAAAAAATAGGAAAATTTGAGGGGAACACACTGCAAACACACTTAGCACACCTATAGACAACATGTACACAGTGAACTACAAATGACTTAAGAATAATATTTTTTGAGGTACAACCCTTTGGGCTATGCCAACAAAACTCAATCAAAATCAGTAAGATTGTGAGCCCCTTTAGCAAGAAAAAATTTAACAATATACAGGCCTAGCAACATTGGCTTGAACTTCCCAAACCCTAAATTATAATACTCCTAATCATACAACATGACAAGGTCACCTTTCGAGAAGGTACGAGGCTTAACATTCTCATCGTATTGTGCCTTAATGCATTTCTTATGGGCCTCATTAGCCATACCAACATCACACTCAGTTTCACCTAAGCTAAGAGATGCTCTTATTCTACGGAAGTGGCATGAAGGAGTTGAAAAATAAGTTTTAGAGATGGAATTTTGCACTCAATAGGAAGGATTGATTTCAGGCCATACATCAATTGAAATGGTGTGAGTTTATTAGTGGTCTAGACATAGGTTCGATATGCCCACAAGGTTGCATAAATGATAAGATTCCAATCTGATTTTTGGATCCCTATCATGTGCTAAATAATAATTTTCAAGACTTTGTTTATTGCTTCAACTTTCCCATTCACCTATGGGTAATAGGGAGTTGTGCTCTCATGGTTAAGGCCCAACTTGGCAGTCAACTCAGACATCATGTGATTATGGAAATGTTTGCCATGGTCTGTAACTATATCCTGCGATACACCAAACCTTGCGATGACATGATCAAAGAGAAATAGGGAAATTGTCTTGCTGATGTTATTATATGTAGGAATCGTCTTGGCCCACTTGGTAAAATAGTCTACTGCCACAATTATGTAGCCATGCACCTCGACTGAGTGAGGGTTACATGTCATAAATTTAATGCCCCATTTAGTGAAAGGTCCAATGGTGACAAGTGGGTGTAAAAGAGTTGGTGGAGCACATGTTTTATGATCATGTATTTGGCAGGCATGACAGTGTGGACCGCGAGGATACAATCATGAAACATAGTAGGCCTAAAGTAGCCAACACACAAAATCATTTGTGCGATTGCATAACTAGACATATGTCAACCACATGCCCTATCATGGCATTCATTTAGAGCTTTCTCAACCTGCTCATTAGTGAGGCGCCATCTAAAAGTCATATCGATGCCACAACAATAAAGGGTGTCACCAATTATAATATAATTTTTAGCATGATATTGGATATGTTGCTAGTCATAAGGAGAGGTATCGGGCCGAAAAATATGGGTTTAGAGATATATGATGATGTCTCCATACTAAGGGTTAGATGAATCTATCAGAACAATGACTTGTTTGGAATAAAATCTTCAGATGTCGTTTCAGTTTCAGAAGTGGGAAGGTCACATAAGAGTTCAAAAAATACTAAGGATTTATTGGATTTGGATTTGATGAAATCCAAATTGAATTCTTGAAGGATGAAAATCCATTTGGAATACTTCCCCCCCAATAATTGTCGTGACAAGATGTATTTCATGGGGTTGCAATTGGAAACAACCATAGTCTTTTGAAGCAGGATATAGTGGTGAAACCTTTGGAAAACTTGGACTTTTCAACATGATTATATTTAACTTCAGTATCATTTAAGTTTTGACTCAAATAATAAATGGGATGTTCATCCCCTAGTTGTCTTCTTGGATCAATTCCATAGCGATGGTAGTGACTATAGTGACAAGATACAGGAAGTAGTCTTGTTGATAATCCGGGGGATACAATAATGATGCTCGAACCATAACATCTTTCAAAGAATAAAACTTCTTTTGGGAAGTGTCATCCCAATGGAAGAGAACCCCTTTTTTCAACAATTGAGTAAATCCTTTGGTCAATTCGACATAATTGGGAACAAATCTCTGTAGAAATTTAGCCTTCCCTTGGAGTTGTTGTAGTTGAACCAAAGAGGAAGGAGTAGGTAGATCTAGGATCACTTTGAATTTAAATGGATCAATACAAATTCCTTGCTTTGACAAAATGAAGCCAATAAGTCATTTGGATTGCGCACAAAACACACACTTGTGTGAATTGAGAATGATGTTATAATGTCGACAACATAGAAATATAACCTTGAGATGCATGGGATGATCCACATGATGTTTTGAGTGGGCAGGTAGGTCATCCAAATATGGTTGTAGAATGTGTTTAATGTCATGGAAGGCATAATTCATTTCCCTCTTAAACTTTTCTCAAGAATTTTTTAATCCAAAATGGATATTTCGACATGCAAATGTGCCCCATGGACAAATAAATGCAGTTTTATGTTGATTATATGGGAGAATGTTGATCTGATTGTAGATAAAAATACCATCCATGGAAAAAAAAATACTTCACTACTAGCACAAAAATTAACAATCTGGTTGATAGCAGAGTATGATTATTGTCCTTAAGATAAGAATGATTGATTTCCCAGTAATCAACACCCACACACGTATTGTTCCTTATTTCTTCATGATAGGAACAATGTTTGGCACCCAATCAACTAGAGGTATTGGGTAGATGAAACCAACATGGAGAAGTTTTTCAACTTTAGCCTTAATAGAAGTAGCCTTCTTAGGATGGACTAGATATAGGCACCGCCGAATTGGCTTAGCATCGGGATATGTTGTGATTTCAACTACAACAATATTCATATCTATACTTGGAATCTCTTCGTATGATTAGGAAAAAACATCTCAAAATTCTTGGAAAAGGGCTTTATAAGAGATCTCATTGGGAGAGAAAGATGCACCAATATGAACATTCTCGACAATTCCAAACTTGATCAAAATATCGATAGGGATAGTCTCTTAAATATTTAACAAATTCTTTGCATAATTGAGATCATATATAGATATGGAATTCACAGATATCTCAATGACATTGGGTGAATACACATGTCTAAGATCATCTGCAAAAAAACGTGGAAAGGAGGAATGATGATGATTCTCGTCCCATGACGCATCATTTGACATCATGAGCTCCATGATGCTTTCATCAATAGAGAATATACTAAAGAAAGGATTAGAAGTCTTACCATAATCTAAGGAATCATCAACCCAATTGATCAAAGAGAAAAAGTCAGAGTGTGTCAAACAGGCCAATAGATGGCTTCGTATTCAAGCTCAATAGGATTGAGCGACATGCAGTCACCAAAGATATTAGTATTAGATGCATCTGGTACTATTCAATCATTAGATGGAGTAGTACAAGAAGATATCATGTTGACATAGGCAACAAATTTTGTGTTGTCGGTAAGGGGATAAGGAAGAGGAGGGGGAATGGAAAAGGTTCTCATAAGAGAATAATCCTTAAGAAATCCCACCCTGAAATGTTGATATCACCCTTGTTCATTTGAGAGTAATGAGTTTTGGCGAGGGGTATAGGCTCCATTGGAGGCATAAAAAGAAATGAATCACCAAGGGAGTGAAGGATGGGGTTTTTTCTTACTGAACAAAAGGCCTCATTGCTTAAAATTTTTGACTGGGGATGATTCATTGTCACAAAAGCAATGAATTTCACCCTTTCTATTTGAATCAAAAAGTGTAGGAGCTAACCACCAAGCTCAACAAGTACAACAACACCTGTGAATGTGGAGTTTCTCCCATAAGAGGGATGCTTCTAGTAACTTGAGAATTATTGGAAAATAAGGTGAGTTGATCAATGGAAACTATGCCCCCTCGTGCGGGAAAGCTATCATTCTGAAATGAGTCAAAACAACAACCACCATAGCATAAGCCCATGTACGACCTAGTAGAAGGTTATAATCAACGGCCCATCAATAACTTTTACTTCTACTGACACTGTCTTGCCACCTAATTCAATTTGTAATGAAATCAAAATTCCATAAGGCTTGAAGCCTCTTCCATCAAAGGCCTTTAGATTAGTCGGTGATTGATTGAGTTGAGGAGAGATAATGGCCTTCCAGTAAGAAATCAACATGATGTAGGTGGAATATCCTTCCTCCACAATGGTTTGATAGATGGTATTACTTCAAAAATTAACCTGAATCATGGAAGCTAATTTCATTGGAAGTTTGGGCATATGAGTCTCATGATTAAAAACTACGAGGTTAGAATCTAAAGGATCAACAACTCCAATTGTGGCAAGTAAAGCCTTCTTCTGAGCATGACAATTTTGCAGCACCTCAATAGTCGACATATCTAAAGGAGCTTGAGCCAAATCCTTAACTATGTTATAATTCTATGTATCTCTCACACGAGGGTTGAACGTGGATTTATGAATAACGCCCTTAGGAGGTTTAATTGTTAATTCAATAGGAATCACATTTCGAGTAGGATCTGAAGCAGATGAGGTAGAACTAGAATGTTGATAAGAAGCCTAACCATTCAAGGGATTTGAATTAACATAGTCTTTATTCCTCATTCCCACCATAATTTCATTTTTTGGCTTGGTGGAGGAAAGAATCATAACCGAAGAAAAGGAAGTAGGGTCCTGAGCAACCATGCTAGTATCCTGATTAGTAAAGGGATCTATCAACACAATAGGCACAACATATGATTTAAGGAATTGATTTACTTCCGCTTGATGTGGATAGTCACAAGTGAAATTCTCCTCATTACAGATTAAGCAAGGATAACAAGGTTTTCTCTTTTCTTCAGAACACTAGTTATTTTGTTGGTCCTACAGAGGATTATCTTTCCCTTTTTACCTTTTCCTTTCTTCTTACTTCCTGGTTGCTAAGAGTTTTCTTTCGTGGATTGGATGACATTGATCTCAGAAGTAGAAGCCATAGGAGTGGTAGAGTATGTTTTTTTGGAAGAAATAGTAGGAGTTGAACCAAATGGTTTACTCACTGATTGAAGACTAGTAGAACCAATTATGCCATCAGCGACATTTGATTATTTACTGGGAGGTTTTGGAACAATATTTGAAGGCCGCAGAGCATATGGTATTTTATCATAGAGTGTGCCAGATTGATTATAAATAAGGTCAAGATATTGATATTGGGCACGAATAATTACTTTCTCTTCGATCAAAACTCCTCCCTTAGCAACATCTTTTGTTATGGACAGTAACAGAAACTTAATAAACCATTCAACTAATAATTGGCCAGGAATGAAGGTTTTGACTAAATGATGGCGACGTTGCCATTCATGAATGTGATCAGTTATATGAGTGGAATCGAATTATTTGAAGGGAGTCAAAAGTTTAGTTTTAGTTTCATAGTGAATGGGCAACTGAAAATGAGTTAATAATGTGGTTTCTAAGGTGTTGAAATTGTCAAACGAATCTCGTGGCAATTCAATATACAATTTTTTTGTTGTATTAGTAAGTTTCCACTAGAAAAGACAGAATCAAATAGAGTCATAATTTAAAGAGTTTGAAGAGCACCATAAATAATACGTCATAACGTGCATAGATGGGTCTTCTCTAGGATTTCCATTGAGCTTTGGGATATCACTGGGCAATTTTGTAGGAATAACTAACCACCAGGGAGAGTGAAAAATGGGATCATTTGTAAGCTAGGTCAAATATGACAATTCAAGGGTTTCCACAGATGGTAACTACTGATTAAATTCTGGTGGCAGGTATCCTAGGTAAGATGGGATGGCTTGAGAAACAGGTATCCGTGCTTCTATATAGGGAGGATTCCGATGACCTAGATAAAAATAACCTTGTTGCCCAATTCTAGGATAACCTTGCTTTCTAGTTCCATGATAACCTTGCAAAGGTTGAAATGGTTGGGTCTACATTTTCTCTTGGTAAGGAATTTGAGGAATACCTTGATATGTTTTCCCTGTGGGATTTTACATCATCCCTAGATAAGGTGGGATATATTTTTCCTATTTCATGCCATATAAAGGTTGAACCATTTGGATTTGAGGAATAGCTTCACCAAGCGGTGGAGGTTGTAAGGAACCTTGAAGATGTTGGGTAAGTGGGACTTGGGAAGCCCCAAATACCGGTGGAAGAGATAGAGTTAGAGGTGCAGCCTGCAAAGGTTGAATTACATGAAATTGAGCTTGAAAAAGTTGAGATATTGCAAAATAGGAATTTGATATGTAGGAAGAACAAATTGAGAGGTTTTAATTTGATTCATTACTGATCTAGGTTGTACAAGAAATGTAGATTTCTAATAATTGACAACCATTCCTCGATATGGAGGACTCGAACGAGGTTGAGAACTAGCTTGCAGTATTTGAGTAGGAGATGGAAACATTTTGACAATAGATTTCCCCCTTGCTAAAATAGGAGGGGAATATGGAGAGAATTGCCCCCAAGTGGAGGGTACACAATATGAGGTTGATGGGGTCGTTGTAGGGGTCCATACCCACTAACATAAGGACCAAATTGCTTCTTTACTGAAGGTTGAGAGCGGGGAGGAGGAGCATATTGTGTAGTGCTCATGAAAGAAGTTTCAGATGGGATTCCAGTAAAATATGACATGGGAGAAGTCCATGTATTGGATACTGCACTAGAAAAGGTACCAGACAACGATTGGTAACCAGGCATGACAAATGAGCCACCATATAAATGTGTCTATGGTGATGTTGTAAACATAGAATAATATGAAACATTGGTTGTATCGGTCATAGTAGTAGATGCAGAATGAGAAACCATAACAGATTTAGTCAGGGTCAAATTTCCCAAAGAGTATTGTTGAAGGAAACTCAAGGATGATTTGAAAAGAGATGAATTAGATGAAGGAGCTTGTGACAGAGTATGAGGAGAAGGGAAAGGATGGTTCTGATAAATACGAGTCCCTCTCAAATTTATAGGAGAGGAGGGTTGAGATTCTTCTTGAGGAATCTCCTCAATGCTCACAAGACCAGGTGAACATGGTTCACCGTCGGGTCCAAAATATATAGGTTGAGGTTGGGTTAGAGTCAGAGGAAGAGAAGAGGAAGTGGCTCAAGTAATAGGCCTAGTTAATTGATGTGCCTTAGGTTGTATAACATCAAGTTGTAATGTTTTTTATTCAATATACTCAGGTTTAATAACCTTACGTAATAAAATCTTAGGTGCTTCTATTTCGACTGTGTCAAACTCACTAGCTAGTAGAGAAGTACTATGAGGTTCAATACTCATAGGAAAATAATATTTCAGTGGATCAATTTAAGATGGAGGACCAAAAGGGATGGTTCCTGAAGTAATGGATTCAATAGTCTGCATATTTTTCTTCTTCTAATGATGTCTAAGAGTTTCCTTGGGTGGAAGAGGAGGCAATATTTTCATCCTATGCAAACGATGTAGTTGAGGAGGTTGTTTTTCCACGTTGGTTTCATAAATTTTAGAAATTAACAACAAAAAATAAATAAAAAATGTGTAACTAGGAAAGAAGGGTTTACCAAGCAATTGTGAACTGAAATATACAACTTTGGAGAACCAAGGGTTTACGTATAGGTAGGAAACCTCCCCGAATTTTATGTTTGGTGTATCACAATGTACACCGACTTGGTTACATAAGGTGAGGATAGCAACCTAGTGTGGACTTCCAAAATATACCCAAAGGTATGTGTAAGCTTAGCTCATGTTATTGATGTCCAATGTGTAATCGTATGATGAGAGCGTTCCCATATAATTTTCATCCGTGGAGTGCCATTTGATATACCTAGAGGTATGTGGAGAACAATTTGATACACTTGTGTACGTGGAACAAGATATCACCCCCGGAATGAAACAATGACAAAAACGAAAACTCTTATGTTTATATATGATAGAACACGTCTCTACGCTAGACCTCTAGATGTTTGTGTTAATGTTTCAAATTCTCCTTAAAATTGATTCAATAAATTTTAAAGTTTATCTTAAATTAAGTTCTAGTTTTCAAGGCTCACTGCGAGTTTCACCTGAATATCCTAAATATGCAATATAGTATGATAAAATGAAATATTTTATTTTCAATAAAAATATATGTATGGGAGGGAAGAAATAAAGAGTAATGCAACATACAAAATGCAAAAAACAAAATTTGTTAAGTCAAATTACCTGATGGAATTTTTCCAATTTCCAATTTAACACACAAAACCCTAAATGCAATGCAAAATGAAAAATGATGATATTTTTCTTTTCGATCATCTTAATTTCCAAATGAAATGAAAGCTATGATGCTTGCTAAATCACTCATGAAAGAAACCACACATAATGATGACCATAATATCAATTTATTCAAATAATTAATAATCAAGCAAAATTTTTCGAATGACCTAAATGACAAGAACAAAGAAAAATCCAAACAAATTCTTATAAAAGGTTATCAAAACCAAAATAAAAATAAGTAAAGGCTTTTGAGAGATAAGGACACACTCAGAGATAACATGAAAACAAGTTGCACCAAAGAAATTCAGAGAGAAAGGCAAGAAAATCATTTTTTTCATCTTACAGGGATCAATGTAGGTGTAGAACAGGCACCAATGCTCTATAATGCATGTACAGAGAAGGAGAGGGTGTGTTGGAGCATTCTATCTCCAATCTAGGGGGGTGCGCTAAGCCAGGTTCGACCAAAATACAACACAAAAAATGAAATCAATCTCAGAGAAGGGTTTTCCTAGGGTCAACCAAGGTTAGAGTGAGTTAATCAAGGTTGGTTTAAGAGGTGAAAAAGGTGTTAGGGTTAAGGAAACCAATAAGGAAAGAAATCGTTCCGAAGTATAGTCACCAATTTGTTATGCAAAATTTACCATTGCAGACAAAGGTGAATTCCATAAACCTAGTGGACTGGTCTAGAACAACAAAAGACAAAAAATACAGAGTTTTCCTTAGAGAGATTAGAATATAAGAATGAAGCCTACCTAAAATCTGTAGCAAGCGTCTTTTTCATCCTTGCTTGTAAGCTCCAATTATAGATCCAAATGCTATAATTAGAATCTGACACATGACTAAAACAAGCCAAGGATCTACAACATCTATGTAGCATAATCTAACATGTTGATTCAATGATTCAGCAAGGCATTAAAATACATGAGTGTGAACATAAACAACACATATAGAAAACCAAGATACTCTTTGTATTAATAGAAATAGGAGAGATTTATAACCATAAACAATAGCCAATCTTGTATATGTCTCCCTAACTTGACTTTTCCTTTTCACAAAGCATACCTCAATATCAAGCCTAATGCATGAAGATGATGGCTCCTTTAGGTTCAAGACAACAACATAAGGGCACAATCAATCTACAAAAGCCAACCATGATTCTATGGATGGTAGTAAATTTATATGATAAGGATGGTAGAGTAAGATTTACCATTATGATCTTGAGATCCACATATGATGGGAGGATGAGATCAATGGATAAGAGGTGAAGTCTCCAAGGTATGATCAGATAGGATTCGAGATCTCATCCATGGTAAATATTTAAAACAACCCTTCAAAGATTATAGAAGAGGAAGCTTCAGAATATATTTTAATTTTCCTAAATTTCTAGAATCAACACACCTGCGGAAGGGAGAAACAAGTTCTGAACAACACTGGTATAGAAGGGAGAGACCAATGCTAAACTTAGGTGGATAAAGGGATAAGGTGCATTGGGGTTAAAAACAATGATTTTGAGGAATTAATCCCAAAAAATCAAATTTTGTGGAAAGTTCATGCTTACATCTTTGTGAGGGGATGTTGACAAGATGTTCCCGGATTTTGATTGATCTGGTTTATAGAGTTATTGACTAGATGTGAGAAAATGGCCTAGAAGAATGTGGGTAGAAGAAATTGCAACTACCATGTTCAGGTAACCTAATAAGGCTACCCAATGGGTTATAGGTAACTTGGAACAACCAAGTGGATTGGATTGGTCCCTGGGATAATGGACAATAATATGACAAACATGAAAATGGCTCAAAGGAGGTTCTCTTAACCTTAACTCTAAGTACAAATGAAATTATGTATTTTATCAAGAATCATGTCGGTGAGAATATATATATGAAAATGTCATTGTGACTGATAGGATTGGTCAGGAATAATTGTTTTGGAAGAATTATGATTCAATTATTTAAGGTGGGAAGGAAAATATGACAACAAGCTGGGCTAGTTGGGTCCATATGAATACATAGACTATGGTAGGAAAGGCTGTGGCCTATACTTCTGTGGAATGATGTCCTTGGATGTGGACAACTTGAACAAGAAGTATGGGGTTCACAAAACTTCTGTTCATTATAGTAGTAATAATATCAACTAATAATGCTAATGGTAGTGAAAAGGAAAGGTAAAATAAATGGGTTGGAGGTAACAAATTCCTTGGCCAAATTGGAAATTGTTGTTCTCAATGATGTGCATGCCTTGCAAGGATAAAGGAAGTTCTCTTAACCTTGATTTATAGACACATGAAACTATGTTTTGTTCATGATCATACTAATGATTGAATAAATATATATGATTCCATTATGATTGATTGATTATTGCCTGGATTGTTCTTGTGAAAGAATGATTGATCACACTTATGCACTTAACATATCAATGGAAGATATGTTTGTGATTCTTAGTTATGTGAGGAATTGATTGGGTAGAGGTAGCCCTTAGTGATTATGATCTTAATACCATGTGAATATAATTCTTATATCATGCCTGTGTTTATATTATAAATAGGGAATGTTGAAGGATATATTAGCAAGATGAAAGTAATGTGATCTGCGGTATGTTGGATAAGCATGGATAATTAAAGAAACCAAAGATCTTGGTTTGGATTATGGATGCACATGATGATGCATGGAAAAGGCACTAGAGGAAGTGTTTCCTAGTGTCTGTTGATAGATATGATATGGTACTTGCATTTCAACATTTTTGTGTACATATTCTATTGTTCCATGTCTATTGTGTATGTTGTATCATGTGTATATGTGCATGTGTTGTGTTGTACACTATGTATACATCCATGTGTTGTGTAATGTTTTGGGACAGGTTTGTATGGGACCGTATTGGCCCTTGTGTTGTGTAATGTGTTTAGGATAGGTAGGTATGGGACTTTCTACACCTGTGTTGATTAGGATAGGTAGACTTCCCAGAATGGGGGTTGTTTAGGCTCGTGAAGGTGTCGTATACACCTATATTCTTGTCGAAAAAATAATGTGTGGCTTGGTAGTGCCCATGTTTGTGGGGTAGTGGTTGGGATTATTAATATTTATCTCTTACAAGTGCTTGCCTTGGGGATGATGAACCACTTAGTAAGTTTGAAATTGAACAGAACGGAAGAGAAGGCATTAGGTGACTACTAGGTTTGGAAATGAATCCAATGTGTGTACGTGGTCAAAGAGAAGAGAAGGCACTGGGTGCTTGCTAGGTTTAGAAAAGTATCTAGTGTGTGTATGTCATCAAAGAGAAGAGAAGGCACTCCTTTCTTGTTAGTTTCGGTAGAAGATCTAGTTTGTGTATGAGAAAAGAGGAGGCCACTGGATGCTGGTCAGGTTTGGTAAGCAATCTAGTGTGTGTAAAGAAAGAGGCAAAGATAAATTCAAAGATAAGTATCAACATTTCATTTAGTTTTTGAATTTTTACATTATAATCTAATTCCATGACTAATTATAGTTTGGATTTTGAGTGAGCGAGATGTAATATTATTATACATGATGATTTAATCGATGAACTAATTTTACTTGTTGTGATTGGAACCAAATAGAATTGCAAACATCACCTCATTGACAAGTTGTGAATGAGGTATGATTTAAATTATTGCAATATCTTATGATGATTTTCATGGAGAATTGCATGTCCTGATGAAGGAAAGCATGGAAATTTCTTGGTTGAGTGAATGGAATTGGCTACAAGATGCATAGTAGCAACAACAAAAGGAATTAGAGCATGCAACAATATGCTGGTAAAATATTCTAGGAACAAGGCCATTGTGGGACACTGGTACCCAATAATGTCCATTGATTTCCATGAAGCATGCCATTACTAGTTTAAAGGTGTTGAGGTAGGGACTTTCCTTGATTACGAGACTCTTCAAATGCAAGGAAACCTTGCCAAGGAATGGATCACCTGAGGCATTGGGAAGTAGAGAAGGGGAAGTCTGAACTTGGAATGTTTGTGACTGCAGAGAAGGGGGTGGTTGGGTTTCCCGAGGGACTGGGAAGTAGAGAAGGGAAGGTAAATTGGTTCTTTTCACAAGCATAGCTGATTAGAATCAGAAGGATATTGGGTTTTTCTCAAGAATAATGAGCTTGGAACTGTTCACTGAAGGAATACGAAGCACAAAGATAGAAATGTTAAACATTGGAGGCAGGTAACACTCCAGAGAGAAGGAACAAATCCAAGTTGTATTGAGTATGTCAAAGCCACCGAAGAATACAAAAAGTGACATTGGGAGATGGTTGAATTAATGAATTAATTATTACAAAGTGGATGGTAAGCCACTATGCATATAAAATGTGTTGTAAGAGCTCAAACAAGTTGTGTTTATAAAGCTCCATAAGCACCAATAGTTGGTGTAAATCATGTTTGTTGTATATGGTTATTGAACATCGAGGATGGTGTTCCCCCAAGGGGGAGGGGACTATGACATCCCTTGGTTAATAATTCTGTTATTGGGGAAGGGGACTATGATATCCCTTGGTCAATGTTTCTCTCATTGTAAATACTTTCAGTTATTTAAATGGCTTAAACAGGGACACTGATTCCATTTCTTGAGGAAGGAGATTGCTTGAGGGAATTGTTGCTTTAAATATATATCTTTGTTGGATGAGAAGATTAAATGAGTTTACTATGCATTAAATTTAAATGAAGAAACGAGGATATGTCCAATTTTCCTTTAGCTCCAACCATAAGCAAGGAAGAGGACAAAAACATTAAGGTAGTATGGGTAGCACCCTCCAAGTAGGTTGACTACTTTGTAATCATGGAGAATGAGAGGAATTAGACAGTTGGGGGGGAATAAGGAGGATGAGGATATATGGATGAGAGGGATATACAAGTTCTCAGGTATGCACGTGTAGAGGAGATAGAGAGGAAGAATGTTCTACCTACGACATGCATAAGTAAGGGAGAGGTAGAAAAATTAGCATAAAGAATTGCCATGGAAGATCATAAAGAAGGAAACAACTAGATTTGTTATTGCTAATCAATAGAGGAAAATTGTAACCCAGTTGAATATCCCTCATAGAGGCTTGATGTGGTAGTATTATAGAGAGCTGAAGTTTCATGCATTGTGGAATCTTGGCATCGATGTGATTATGCTTGAAATGGTTGAATAATAATGTGTAGCTAGTGGATGAAGGCAGTGTGGCCTAGTGACATCTTGTTTCAGTTGTTCCAATGGTTAAAAGTCCTCTGAAAGAACTCCACCTCAAGCTTTGGAATTTTTCTAAGGGGTGACAAATACAAGGTTGTAGCTTGTTGTAATATCCCTACAACCGGAAATTTACATTGACATCTTATGATTTTATTAATATGTGAAAAATATCATTTGAATAGGTTTAATGTGCCCAAGACATTTGAAACTATTGTAAACCTACTAGTTACATTTCTAATTTCTTTCTTTACCATGGATGAATTCTCAAGCTTTCGTCCAACCTCCACCGGTTTAAAGACATAAATCTAATGTATAAAAGAATGATATGGAAAAAGAAAATGGATACTAAAAATCTCAACATGGTGTTACATTTTTGGAGTGTATAAATGATGGGAATGATATTTTAGAGCAAGGATGTAGAAAATACTCATGCATGATGAAGACGAGGCGAGGTAGAATCTTCACATCCATTTCGAATGCATACCGAACAAAATACTATGTATATATCGGTCTTTTGGATTAATCACATCGTTGAGATTGGGTCGACGTTTTGAACTAGCTAATGTGGTTAATCTTCAGGATAAGGTGAGAAATCAGTAGATCTGAGGGAATAAATAGCAAGGATACATCACTACTCAAAGTTAGCCATTGCAAATTAGCCGTTAGGTAATTTGTTAAATTCTTAAATAATTTAGTTGTAATGTTATAAATAAATATTATGTTTTGATATTATAATCTGATAATATAAATTTAGCTGGAAAATCGCTGTTGTGTGATAAATAAATATTATATATCGATATTATAAATTATAGATGAAATAATAATAATTTTAATATTATGTTAAATATTATAATAATATTGTTAGTTATTGGTTTGACCCATAATATTAGAAGCTAGGTGTTAATGAAGAAATCATCAGTTAAATCATCTATAAACTAATTTGATTAAAATAATTTAATATTATTAGTGAGAACTAATAATATTAAATTATTTAATCAATTAGTTATAGATGATTAACTTATGATTTCTTCATAACACCCTAGCTTCTAATATTATGGGTCAAACCTTAACTAACAATATTATTATAATATTTAACATAATATTAAAATTATTATTCGATCTATATTATCGAGATATAATATTTATTTATCACACAACAGCTATTTTCCAGCTAAATTTATATTATCAGATTATAATATCAAAACATAATATTTATTTATTACATAACAACTAAATTATTAAACAATTTAACAAATTACCTAATGACTAATTTCCAATGGCTATGTCTGAGTAGTGATGCATCCTCGCTATTTATTCACTCAAATCTACTGATTTCTCACCTTGTCCTGAAGATGAACCACATTAGCTGGTTCGAAACGTCGACCCAATCTCAACGATGTGATTAATCCGAAAGACTGATATGTACATTATGGATCACAAAAGTCTTCGATCTAACAAAATACTATGTAATCAAACTACATAACATTGGCATGAGTTATTGAGTGCACAAAGGGTTTTCATTATGGATGAATAATAAAGGTTACATAGTTTAAAGAGAGATAAGTTAAATTCATGTACTCTTAGAAAGTTTCATTATTCTTGTGCGCAAAAAGGTATGACTAGCTATGCTAATTTTTTTTTTAAATGATTTTTTAATTTCTTTTTGTTATTTTGGTGCACAGATGTATAGTTACCTTTGTTAATTTCCTTGGAAAGTTTGGTATAGTTCCCATGCATTGAATTGTTGTAAATATTACAAGTTTTGTGTGTGGAAAGTTAGATTGTTTTTATTTCCTTGGAAATATTTGCATGGTTCATATGCATTAGACTCTTGAAAATATTGTAGGGATATATGTGTTTATTTTACTAGCTCTCGAAAAAGAAATGTGTTTATATTTGTTGTAGCTAATTTTTATTATCCTCATATGTTGAAAAAGAAAAATATATATGTGTGTATTCCAAAAAAAAGGAAAATAACAAAATTAAAATCAAGCCTTTAGCTTGAGGATTTTGATTAAGTGTTAACAATGGATTAGCCATTGATTAGCACAAATTGCAGCGTTAACTTGTTAATATGGTGGGCCCAAGTGTATTAAATTTGGATGCAGATTAAATGTTGAACGACTTCTCGGGCAGAGTAAGATGAGGTCAGCCGGCCCATCCAATGGAGCAAACCCAACGACAAATCTTGCACACTGTTTATGCCATCGGGTGCCCTCATAAACCTTTGTCAACGATTATGGTTGACTACAGATTGACAACTGATAACAATTACAGGAGAACCTCGACAAGATTTCTCTGTATTGGTGTGTGCCCCCATAGAGCTACAACAAGCGAGCACGTATCACTTCATTATCACCACTTCATTGCTCCATCATTGTCACTTCATTGCCCTATCATCACCATGTGATTTCCACGTCACCCCATCACTTCATCGAGTCATTTCACCACGTCATACTTCGTACATGCCACATAAACATTTATTAGAATTTTCTCCCCATTTTTATGTTTTACCCATAGATCCCATTACCCTCATTCCCTTCATTTTATCATTTTTAGTTCCTCCTATTTGTAACATGTTGCCGTTGTCCAACTCAAAGCTCAAGTCAACATCAGTCATCCAATAACCAGGAAATTGCACATCATTCTCACTTATTTTAGCTATCAAAATGTCAAATAAAGCATTGTTAGAAGGGTCTTACTCTAACATCCCTCTCATGGACACCGACAGGGATGTTTTCAACCCAATTTTCTCATTGAATTTAATGGAACTTTGCCAATAGATCCTAGTCAACAAGAAGGAATCCCCGATGTCTATTGCATTCATTAAGTCTGGCCTTTTTGCTGCCATAATTCCCCAAACCTATGTTTTCTCTGAGTTCATCTATTGGTTAGTCTCTACTCTCTACCCATATAAATGCTTTGTGATGAACAAATTAGGTGAAAATATTTTCCGAGTGTCTTGTCTCTTAATTCAACAAGCCCCAGTTTTTCCCTCTTCAAGTTATTACACATCATCTTCAGAGGAAACCTTGTTGTCAACCTTTCAAAATCTATCTAGGAAAGGCTATGCCCATATGACTTTCTTTGTAATTCCCATAGGATAGCATTTTCCTATGAAACCTACTCAGCTTTCTCTTGAAATTTTTATCAAATATGTGAGGTTGATTTTGAAAATTATTGCCAAGGTTTTAGGAAGGGAGGATACACATGTCATTGACCGGGCCATTTTGGGGATGTTTAATTTAATGTTTCAACCTGAGATAGTATTTGATATACCCACTTATTGGGGAAAAATGGTTAATTCACAATTAACAATTCTTGCTCTCACTTGATGTTTTAGATTTCCCTCATTGGTAACCTACCTCTTCTTGTGTACTCATGTGGAGAAATTCATGCACTTGGGATTGAATATAATGGACATACATAAAAATGAGAAATTTGTGGTGATTTGGATAGATACCATAAGAATTCATGCTAATTATAAGGGGTTTATATATTTCAATACTTATTTCTTGTCAGTTTCTTATTCCATTATAAATATGTCTCCCCCACTTTGTATGTTTCCAAAGGCTCAATCTATCCTTTAGCTTAGCGAATATGTTAAAGTGGGTGATTGGTTCCAATTTAAAGATCATGCTGAGATTAGACTATATGGAGTTGTGGTTTCTCCCTACAGACTTCCTACATTTGTTCCTATGACGATATTTATTTGGATTTCATAAGGCAAATTTTAAATCTTGATCAGGTGCATTTTTTCCTAGCAAAGAAGGGCAATTTTTTCAAATTGCCAAGGAGAGTTGGAACTTTTATTGTGAAGAATAGGCAGGCCATGGAAGAAGTGCAGAAATTTCTTGAAGGTATGAAACTACAACTGGGTGAAAAATGGCCATAAGATCCTCACCATATTATTTCTAATGGAAGACTCGAAAATGCCTATGATCCTTATATACATGAATCTTGACCAGATGTAGAAAATTTTTCAAATGGAGGTTAAAAAAGTGTACTAGGCAGAATGGAGGTTGAGACTCCACATCCAATTGAGAAAAGATTGAAAATAGGTAGTCAAGATATTATTGATTTAGAGGATGAAGCAGGTAAAGGATCAAAGAGGGGAAAGTTGTCAGAGAAGAAAACAAAATTTTGATCTCTGGGTGGAAGTTCCTCAATCTTAATGGGTTTTTGTTGGCTTAGTGGGGCCTGGCCTAGGTTTGGAAGTGATTTAGCCAAGCAAATCCTATTACTACTGGCCCTTTCAGCAACAGTCCATGGAACGCAGACTGAGGTCTCCCTTGAAGTAGTATGGGATGGTGCTAGAACTAGGTTTCCGCACCCTGGGGATGTCTGATATGTGGTGATTAGTACGTGGTCCAACCTTCACACTTACTGCACTATGCGCACCTGTGGGCACCTTGTGCCGTATGATATTTTCTTTGCGTAGTTCTAGTCGCAGTGTGACCCATGTTGTTTACCCAAGTCTTCCTTAATTATCCTCCGTTAGCCAATTACTTAGATTAAATTTACATATAAGCATTCATACATGTAATTATCAATTGTACGTAGTAAATAATAGAGTAAAGTAATGTATAACATCAACATATAGATTCAAGAATAGATGCACAGAATAAACTTCTCTTTATTAGATTTCAAATCCAAGTATAGACCCGACTCCGTCCTGTCCACTTAGTTATAGGGGTCTGCGCACTCAGCTGTGGACTCTAGTAGGCCTCTGCGCACTCAGCTGCAGAGCCTCTTCCTACTACTATGACCCAATACACTTCAACTCTTCCTCTATGCTCTGACCATGCCTTCACATCTATCTATCACTTGTTTACTCAAAACTATCTTTACACTTAGAGCCTCGCTTTATTTATACAATCCCATGGTCCACGGAGCATGGGTAGGCCGACGCAACATTAGATTATTTTACAATTCTTAGGGCAAAAAACCCTATGACTAATCCTATACTTTCGTGCTCCGCATCCATACTTCACAGAGTCTTTACATTACATTGACGAAAACTCGAGCTTTAAGCCCCAAAAACATGTCCAGGGGGGGATCCACTACCCAACAGGCCCCCAACACAATCATTGTGATTCGTCCCAAGTCTCTCTGTTCGTGCGGTGATCTTGGCACAGAGCCCCTCCAACTGTGCCTGTGCTGTGTGTAGGTCCACAGTGCACTGTTCTATTGTCTGTTGAATCTGCTCCAGTCCTGCTTCTGAATCATTTGCATCTAACTCATGTCTCTTCTTTGGAATCAGTTTTTGGTGCTTGTGTTTATAGTCTCATGCCCCTTTCCGGCTCCTCGGGTCGCAAAGAATGTGCTTTGGTTGGTTAGTCAATTATCTGGCCCACCTTTGTAGGGCTTCAGGCGACTGCCATTTACTTTTCCTGGGAAGGGTTCTCCATTAAGTTTGACTAGCTGGACCATGCCTCCGTCTGTGACATCTTTTACCACATATGGTCCCAACCAGTGCATTTTGAATTTTCTGGGAAATTTTTTGAACTTGCTGTCATACAACAGCACTAAGTCATTTACTTTGAAGGTGCACAATTTGATATGGTAGTTGTGCCAGGCTTTCTCACTGCTTTTGTACCTGTTGGTGAAATCCGACCAGAAATCATTCTTCCTCGAGTTCTTCTAATTGTGTGAGCCTTTCTTCTAGAGCTTCATAGTCCGACATGCCTGTCAGCATTACTATTCACAAACTAGGTACGATATATTCCATTGGCATGACTACTTCCATACCATAGATCAACCAGAATTGTGTCTGTCCCTTCAATTTCTTACATGTTGTCCTGTATGCCCATAACACAGCGAGTATGCACAGGTTCCAGTCATTATGCTGTGTGTTAAATATTTTGGTCAATGCATTCTCCAGTATTTTATTGAATGCTTCTATTGTTCCATTAGCTTGTTGGTGGTATGGTGTACTTTTTTGGTGGTAAATCTGGAACTCTTCCATGAGTGCTCTGATGGTTTCATTCAAGAAATATGTTCTGCTATCACTCATTAAGATTTTTGAGAAGCCAAATCATGTCAACACATTTTCGAACAAACAATTTACAGTCGTGGCAGCTGTGCAGTCCCTGATTGGTTGTGCTTTTGCCCAATGTGTTAGGTACTCCATCACAATGATGATGTAATGCGCACCCATCTTTCCCTGAGGTTTGATTGGGCCTACAAAGTTGATTGCCCATTTCTCAAATGGCTGCAGTGTCATTTGGGGATTTAACGGCATCTCATCCGTTCGTGATGGTTTTCCTGTCCTTTGACATATATCGGAGGCCTTACAATGCGCTTTAGAATCCTTGTGCAGGGTTGGCCAACATAACCCTGCGCAAAGAATCTTTTGTGCGATTGCACATCCTACGTAGTTTCCTCCTATAGCACCCCCATGTGCTTCCACGAGGATCTGACCCCTTTCAAATTCATGTACATATCTTCGCAATATCTCTTCATTGCCCATCTTGTAAAGGTGCCCTGCGATGACAGAAAAATCCGTCGCGCACACCACCAATTCCTTCTTCTGTTGGATTGAGTACTCCTTTGGTGTAGTCCTTGTTGTTAGAAAATGGATTATATCCTCGAAGTGTCCATCCATGATGCGTACTGCAAAGAGCTGTGCATCAGGTAGTCCCTCCTCAAAATTTGTTGGTTCCTCGCCCATCTCAATTTGTGACATGTGGTCTGGTCCTTCGTTTAAGCGTCTTGGCTTGACTATGACCTCAAAATAATAATCCTGAAACAGTAAGAGCCATCTGCATATGTGTGCCCCCAACACAGGCTTGTTCACAAAGTATTTCAATGTGGAATGGTCGGTATACATCTTGAAATGTCCTCCAAGTAAATAGTGTCGGTATTTCTAGAGCGTGTACACCATTGCTAACCCCTCACATTCGATGGTAGAGTAATTCTTTTCTGCTTTGGACAATCTTTGACTCGCAAACATGATTGGGTGATCCACACCCTCTGCACCATCCTGCGTGAGTACGACTCTTAGCGTGATACACAACACATCAACATGTACATGAAATTCCACGTCCCATTTTGGGAAGACCAAAATTGGCGCGCAGGCTAGTTTCCCCTTTAGGACATCCAAACTCTTCATGTAATCATCATTCCAGCAGTATGTCACATCGTTTTTCAATAGCTTTTCCATTGGCATGGTTATTTGGGCATAACTCTTGATAAACTTCCTATAGTAGTCAGTGTGCCCCAAAGTAGCGCGTAGCTGTTTGACACTGCACGGTGCTTCCAGATTCAGAATAACAACAATCTTCACAGGGTCCACCATCAGGCCTTGTTTGTAGACCACATGGCCTAGCAGGTTGCTAAAGGGAACGCGGAAGGTGCACTTTTTAAGGTTCAACGTAATCTGGTGTCGATGGCAAGTATCCAACATCAACCGTAAGCTCACTACATGGTGCTTAACTAATCCAAAGATAGTCCAATGGTCCAGATAGACCTCCAAGAACTTGTGGATGTATTCTTTGAATGCCACCACCACTAAGCACGAGAATATCGCTAGCGCATTCTTTAGTCCAAAGGGCATAAAGGTGTATTGAAATTAGCCCCATTCTGTTGCGAAGGTTGTTTTGCTCCTATCTTTCGGTGCAATCTTGATCTAATGGTACCCTGAGAAGCCATCCATGAATGAGTAAGCTTCCTGACCACCAACATTCTCCAATACTTCATCTATGAATGGTGTCGAGAATGGATCGTGAACACAGGCGTAATTAAGCTTCCTGAGGTCCATGCATATTGTTATTTTGTCCTTCTGTTTTTTCTCCTGCATTACCATAAGACTCACCCAGTCGGATTCTTCCATTGGTTCAATAATTCCAGTTGCGAGGATTTTGTCTAATTCATCGTGGACCTTTTCTTTATACTTGGGATTCAAGTGGTAAGGTCATTACTTAATTGGCTTCGCATCCAGTTTCATAGTGATCTTCATCATTCCTAAGATGCGAATGATCCCCTTTAAGTCCGTGATTTTGGTCGGGAACAAGTTTTGATATTCGCTGAGTAACTCGGCGACCTTATCTACCGTAGCATCGTCCCAATAGTTCCCAAACGTCGCGTACTTCGGCTCCACTTTTGTGCAAATGTTTACCTTCTTTTTTTTTGAGCAGCATGGAGATGTTGGGATCCTCAATTGATGGTCCTCAAACCTCACGACAGCTTTCGGTTTCTGGAATATCAATACTTCGAGGGTCATCATCATCCTCCTCCACCTGCATGTTATAACACTCCAACGCGCTACTTAATTGTACCACCCATTCTGGCTACTGCATTTCCAATGGCTCTTGTAGTATTTTGAAGATGGCAGCTTTTACTACTTGCAGCACATCGTCAACAGTATCCAACCATTTGTCTTCAAATGTGAATGTTAACAAAAATTCTTCGCGCAATACATCCCATTCGCCCGTACCATGTTGGAGTTCTGTCTTAGTATCCCAATTCATGGGTGTTACATCCAAGGTATGGTAGCATAAGTGTACCCATTCAGGCTGTGGTTCTTCCCCATAGGCCTTGGCCCATTTCACGAGGTGCGTGTGTGGGTCATCTCGTCCATTGTATTTGTCTTCTAACCATAGTTGTGGTTTCCCAAATCATAGGTGCATCATCCTTCTACATTCATGCTAGTCCTCAAAACTTCCTTGATGTGTTCCCCACCAACATGTAGGTGTTGCGTGCAGTGCCAACTTCAATGCATCGAACCACTGTTGTTCCGGTACTACGCTTTCAAACTTGCTTAAGAATTCATCCACCACTGTTAATCCATCATATGTAATGAGTTCTTGGGCCTCTGTTATTACGCAATGAGTGATCTAATCATCATGTTGCAATTCAACATTGTCACTTCATTCAACCGATTTTGCCAGTGCTCTACTTCTTCATCTGAATCCAAAGAGTAGGAGCTTTCGCGCTTCCACGAGATCCTCCAATCTGCAGTCGGATTCACCCAATCCTTGTCTTGCGCAGTTATCTTGTAAATACAATCTATCTTATCATCGCTTTCATCATCGCATACTGGTTTAGTGTAGTGCACTCCTTCGGCTAGGTCTAACGGGACTACTACATGTAGTGACTCTTTCTCGAATATCATCTTCCGCTTTTTCAGGTTGATGACTCCATTCATATCAGTGGCCCAATCTATTCCTAACAACGCGGGATAGGGATTGCTGTCATTGACAATCTCTATCACTTCAAAATCCATCTGTGTGCTCGCGACTTCAATATCGATTATTATCCCTTGCAACCTTCCCATGGGCAAAATCTTCTGTTGGTTCACCATTCGTAATTGAATAGGGGACCACTCTAATGCAGGACTTCCCATGCGTTCCCATGTTTGCTTTGGTAACACAATCACGTCCGAACCCAGATCTAAGATTACCTGATCCATTTCATACTCACCAATCTGTGTAGTCAACCTCATCTCCCTTCTAGTGTGCAATGCATGCTTCCCTAATTTTAGTCTATGCATGGTTCCCCTGACCCCGTGCACCTGGTGATCTGTTCCTTTAGTCCTTTACCTACCTTGTTGTGACACAGTAGTTTCATGCATGTCTCTAGAAAGGTAGTAAGCATTGAAGGATCCATTCTTGGCTTTGGTTGATCCTTACTACCTGAAGTGGAGGCCTTCATAAAGCTCTTCTTAACTTCCATGAAAAACTACTTTGCACGTTCTACGTCAAACTTAGGTTCCTTTACAGGAGCCTTGTGAACCCATGTATCTTCCTCGGGTTGCTTCCCCTTATCCTCCCCTGTGGTCACACCACTTCTAAGCATCATGTTCACATTCGGGTCTTCTTCGTGCGGTTCAGGCCTCATCATTTGTATATTCTGATTCGGAGGAGGCCAGAATACCCCCTTTTTGCGCATCTGTGTGATCAACGTAGGGCAATCTATTGTTTCATGATTAAACTGAGCACAAAGGTTAACAGGTACAAACGCAGGCATAGTGTGCTGGTCCTCCACAATTGTAATAGATTAACTATCTGCGGCCCCTTCCTAGTCTCATTCCTCCTTGTCCTCTACCTCACCCCTGAAATCCAGCATGCGCCATCTCTTTAGCTGGGTCGAGGGCTCGCATTTCTGTCTACATTCTATAGGCTGGGGTACGATCCATCATTAACTCGTAGCTGCGACAAGTGCACTCGTCATGGCCTACCGACCTGCAAAAATTACAAAACAACTGCTGGGGAGTCTATGTATACTTCTGCAACAAATGACAACTATCCATTGTGTGTTTTCCTCTTATCTGATAGATCGCGCACCATAATGTGGGTATCGCACTTGGCCCTGCCTGTGCCTCTAGTCTTAACAGCATTGGGCCCCCTCTTGCCAAGTAGTTCGTGAACACTGGATAGTGATCCTTGTCATGGCCCTGGCCTTTGCATGTTATGCACCATACTTCCTCGCACGCCTCTGGCCACAGTGCCCTATCCTGCTTCAAACTTTGCATTTCCAGGCATAGATTCTATAGTTGCACGTGGATTTGTTGAACTCCCAACCTAGGGTCTTGTATCGGGGTCTCATGTAATCTCATTGCCATCTCCAACACTTCGGCCTGGGTGGAAAGTTTCTGCTGTGACAGCGCTGTCCTCAAGTGTGGTGTCAAAGATGCTACAAACCATGTGCGATGCTGTGCATCTGTTAGCATCATATTGGACTCATGGATCGTACGCTTTAGACTTTGGTCCAGATCCTAGGGGGTCTTGCCTAGACGCATTGCGATCTCTTTAAACTTGATGATTGACTGCGTCTCTGATTTAGGCTTGCTAAATTCTCTGTTCAACGGATTTTGGATCCTTGCTATCCCTATGTTTGGGTGGTCCTTAGAGTGATTGATGTACCACGTCAAGGCGTGATCTTGCATCGTGCTCAACAATGTAGCCTTCTTAATATTATCATTTGTGACACCTTTTGCTTCCCATACTGCTCTTACCACGAACTAGAATTGGTCTGGATCCTCATTCCCTACTCCTCTGAATACCGGTAGTTTGATCGCGCTCGCCATACCGAACTGTGGAGGTGGTGGAGGTGGAGTGGGCAGGGATGGAGGTGAGGGAGGTGAAGTGGGTGGCGGGGTGGGTGGAGGTAACCACAAAATCTGTTGCCTTATTAAACTGACCGTGCCTCTCGGAGAAACTTTCACGAGCTCATCCTTGCTATCCCATGAGGGTGAAATTAAAGGACTGTTTTCTAATTCTTCACTACTTTCGTTTCTATAGATTCTTCTGCTCTGCGTAGTCCCAAACATTAATTTATTTGCATAACCAACTTTTCACATAAGAGCATCTTAATCTAGGTATTCAAAGATTTAATATACTTACGTCGCGGTCCCTTGAGAAAACGTTGTTCTACCTCGCTGTAATTGATGGTCGTGTCCATTGCAAACTCAGTGATAAATCCTCCTATTATTCGGTCGAGCCAGTGGTCCATAGCTCGTGCTATCTTATCCTCTAAGGCTTCTAGCCTGTGTACTAGCTCCAGAGTGCACACTATCGGTTGGTCAAGCCTATACCTTCCCTGGCTATCAGCTAACCTCGCAATCCACTCATACAACTTAGACGGAAAGGATGCAAATAAAATCCCATGGATTTTTGTATACACATAGCGATCCAACCACCTTTTCTCAGATACCCGCGGAGTTTTATTTTCCTGTGTCGCGAACTCATGAATCTTCTTATCCAACCACTCTTTAATTTCCTTCTTTTTTGGGTTCCAATGGCATGACATCAGACATCCCTTATGCAGATCTCGATCCCAGCAACGGAACCATTTGTTGGCTTAGTGGGGCCTAACCCAGGTTCGGAAGTGATTTAGCCAAGCAAATCCCAGTACTACTGGCCCTTTCAGCAATAGTCCACGGAGTGTGGACTGAGGTCTCACCTGAAGTAGTATGGGAGGGTGTTAGAACCAGGTTTCCACACCCTAGGGATGTCTGATATGTGGTGATTGGTACACAGTCCAACCTTTGCACTTACTGGGCTACATGTACTTATGGGCACCCCGTGCCCTGTGACACTGTCTTCGCGCAGTTCTAGTCGTAGCGTGACACGTGTTGTTTACCCAAGTCTTCCTTAATTAGTCTCCATTAGCCAATTACTTAGATTAAAGTTACATATAAGCATTCATACACGTAATTATCAGTTGCGCACATTAAATAACAGAGTAAAGTAATGTATAACATCAACATACAGATTCAAGAATAGATGCACAAAATAAACTTCTCTTTATTAGCTTTCAAATCCAAGTATGGACTTGACTCCGCCCTATGCACTCAGCTGCAGGGGTCCGCGTACTCAGTTGCAGACTCTACTAGGCCTTTGCACACTCATTTGTAGAGCCTCTTCCTACTACTACGACCCAATACACTTCAACTCTTCCTCTATGCTCTGACCATGCCTTCACATATATCTATTACTTACTTACTCAAAACTATCTTTACACTTAGAGCCTTGCTCTATTTATAGAATCCCATGGTCCACGGACCCTGGGTAGGCTGAAACAACTTTACATTATTTTACAATTCTTAGGGTAGACAACCCTATGACTCATCCTAGACTTTCGTTCTCCGTGTCTGTACTTCGCGGAGTCTTTACATTAAATTAACCAAAACTTGAGCTTTAAGCCCCAAAAACATGCTGTTGTGGGGATCTGCTGCCCAACAGTTTTCAATTATAGTTGGGAGAATTTACTTATACACCTTCCTCTCCAATTCCAGAAGAAACTTCTAAGAATTGTTTTCCTATCATAAAACAATTATATAGTCAAATAGAAGAAAGAAACATGAGGGTGAAGGAGAATATGGAGTCTCGTCTTGAATCTCAATCTATTTTTGAATATCACACTAGATTATTTTCTTCCATGGACCTTGGGAGAAATCAATTGAAGTTATATTTCTCTCATCCTTCTGCACATAATATTTCATCATCATTTCGTTTCAAGACTGTCAACTTGACAGTAGATGAAAGAGAAATCACACTGTCTGATAAGATTAATTTACATACACAAACTGGAGAATTAATATATAGTGATTTGAAAAAAACATCCTTGGTTGTTAGCAAAACTGAAGCTTTGGTAGGGAAAGTGGTTAATCAATTGAAGTTGGAAAAGGCAAATTCTAGAGCATTGCCCACTCAAAATGAAGAATTGAAAAAGATAATTGTGAAGATTGATGTAAACCTTTAGGACAAGAGTGTTGTTCAGAAACTTTTGTAGGGAGATGAAACTAAAATCCAAGTATTGAGAAAGAATCTAAAACTTCCTTCTGTGGAGCATGTTATGCACACAAAAATAGCCCAGGTGGGGAAAGAAAATGAGATTTTAACTAATGAACTCTTGTAGAGGAATAATGAGATTTCTAATCTTAAGGAGATGAATCCTATTTTGCAACAAAAAATAGATTGACATGTTTGTACTATCTTAGTACAATCGGACTCTAAAGGTTCCATAGACAAGTTGACCAGAGTGATGATCGAGCTACAAATATAAGAGAATGAAATGAAAAAGATACAAAGAAATTTTGATGATACACATAAAATTTTAAAGATAACAGAAAGGGAACTAGCTGTGGCTCAGGAAACTGTTGCTAAATATCAAAATCATTTTCATGTTTCTTCTCATGAAATCAAGGAATTGAACAAGAAAGTGAAGGGAAACATGTCCCTTATTGAAGCCAAGGAGATCATACGGGATGACATTATTCATATAGTGAGGAATGTTTGGGAATTTTGATAAATTATTGTAGAAGAAACAACCATTTTCAGAGATCTAGAAAGCATAATTTCTACCACGAAGAAAAAGCTCCTACAATGTGCCCAATTTTCTAAGAAGATGATTTATTTCCCTAATTATAAATCGTCACAAGAGCTAAGAGAAATGAAAATTGAAGATAGAATAGAATTGGTATTGGAAATAAACAAGATGGTTTTAAAGAATTTATATAGGAACGCAACTAAGACAAAGATGACAGAGATTAAAGAATATATTCTAAAATTTAATAGACAAAAGAACCAGAGTAGGACTACCTTCATGTTGGGAACAATAGGGAAATATGCTTCCCTGGGAGAAATATGAAACTTTGCTGGTGGAATCCAGGAGCAAGATTGGCACTTAACATAAAATAACAATAGTTCTAAAGGGGGAAACAATAGTGAATTATTTGCACATGGATTTTAAAATGTTATGGTTAATAAGAACTCTTTTTACTGACCAACCAACTTATAACAGGATTACCAACTTTAGAATGGCTCACACCAGGCTTGTCAAAAGCCAGATCTTAGATATGAACGTTTATAGGAAATGTAGAGAGTGGATTTCACTTATAGCAACAAGTAGAGAAGTTGGGCCTTCAACTGTATCAAAATCTTAGTTGATTCAATGAGTTAATGTCACCTCTAACTTCAAGAGAAATTTGACATTTTTGTAAAATGATGTAATTTTGTTTTATTCTCTTCATGAATATAATTTTCGAAGGACAAAGTAGTCTATAGATACTTCAAGTAGTTAGTAGTTTTGACAATTGAAAGTTTCATAATTGCCCTTATTCTAATTATGTTATAAAAGACAATTTTGAAGGAGGGAGGGTTCCGAGTTTTGGATCTCATAAGCAAATTTTACTTTGTAATTTTGATCTTCTTGGAGATTTTAATAAATCTTTCAAAGTGATTCCAGACATATTTTGAGTGTGATATTTGCTTCTTGTTATCTTTCAATTTAATGTTATTCTGCTATAGAAGAGAATAATGAAGCTATCGGACTTTAGCATTACAGTTTCACTGGAATTTTGATATCTGTAAGTTAAATTTAAATAACCTTAATATGCGCTCCTATTTTCTGTATTCCATTTGATCTTACTTCCATATTTCTGCTAAAGTTTAAGACAAGAGATTCCACTTCAAGTAGCATGGTTTTTAAATATTTCTTCAAAATATTTTACTCACTGTACTACAACTTAAAATCACATTCACCATCAGAAGGCGACTTTGAAAGAGTGTTTTTCTCAAAGAATATTTAAAAGCGTTATCTATAAAATAAACATTTTTGGGGTTCTGAAAAGTGGAACAACAAATTGATGATTTCACAGTGTTGGATAAATGTATTGGGCATTGACCTCTTCTCAGCCAGAGGTTGTCTTCCAAGGTACAATTTTTTTTGGCATCATTGCCAGGGAATGGAGAATGAAGTCATTTTCCCCTGGGTTTTGTTATTTTTCATTTCTTTTTTTGGTGAGCAAAGAAAGTGTCTAGGCTGATTCATCTCACCAAGAAAAGAAATCCTGGCTCCTAAAAGGCCTCACACGCGGTCTGACACCTCATAACAAAAGGCTCTTATCCTTTATGATCCAGAGAATTTAGTTTCTTAAAGAGTTTGGAAAGAAAAATCTCCAGTAACTCGAAACCATACCTTATCAGCTGCTGGTACCAGTTCTATCTCTCAATATCCCTGAACTTGTTGCTTAGAAGAAGTTGTTAAGAACCTTGACTTTTCTCAAAGAAGATTGTTTTATCCTTAGAGTACCTTTCCAAAACCTACACTTGAAGAAGAATCTTTTGAATCTGTTTCCTTTTCTTTCCCAAAAAATGAAGAAATAAAAATAATTGATTTGTCAGTTTTACAACAGATTGACTCTATTGTTTCTTAGTCAGTCCCTATTTTTGTCATCCCACCTCAGTCTTTTGTATTTCAGGTAGGAGGTTCTTCTGTTTCATCTCAAAATCAAAACATGACAAATCCAACTTTTCTTCTAAACATATAAGTTGCACCATTGAATATTCCTCAACCCATGAATTCCATGCCTCAAGATTATTTAAAGTTGTTACCTATATTTACAGGGGAGGATGAAATAACAACATAAAAACATGTGGCAACATTTTGTGCCTTTGCTAAAAATTTTAATGTTGAATACCTGGATGTGGTAATGAGGGTTTTCGTGCCATCACTATATGGAGAAGAAAGAAAGTGGTTTAAAACACCCCTTTCTAATTGAAAAAATACTTGGGAAGATTTATAAAATGCATTTACACAAAGATGGGGTGAAAAGAAATATCATAGTTATTTCATGACTGAATTTAATGCAATTACGAGGAAACCAGATGAAGATTTAGCTGAATTCATAAAGAGGTTTAATAAGTTATATAAAATATTACTTGCAGAAATAAAACCACCACTTGTAGGTGAAAAAGTGGTGTTTGCAAGAACATTTGAATATGATTTTGGTTTTACCTTGAGATAAAGGCGATCCTCTACTTTGGACCAAATTCAGACTGATGCAATGGAAATTGAAGCTAATTTATCTGCTGCAAGGAAGATTAAACCAAAAGATCAAGTTGAATATAAAAAGAAGAGAAAGGAAGAAGATAAGCCTTCTAGTCAACCTGAAGATTTTCATGAGCAAAAGCTAGATGAAATGACTAAAGTTATCAGAAATCTATAAAATAAGCTAGAAAAATTAGAGATGGAAAATACAAATCCTCTGAGGTAGATTCAACAAACACAAAATATAATCCTTAATCCTCAGTTCAGGAGACATACTCTACAAATTATGTAGAGAGATAAAAGAGATTAGGATCAGGTGAAACCACCTTTACATATTGAAGATGAACTAGAAGAAGCAATGAAGGAGACTCTTAAAATGTAGGAAAATCATTATTCTATTTTCTCTGAAGATGGAGGACAAACAATCATTAATGAGGAATCAGGTTTGGAACCTCAAGTTTCTTTAGATGATAAAGAAATCGAAGAATATTGTAAAAGGTTCACAAATTTTATGCAAGGAAAATTGTATAAAAAATATGATCTTAGGTCGAGAAAGAGATCAAGTATTCAAGATCATGTGGAAGATCAATCCAATTAAGCAGTTTAGCATCAATCTCCAAAGGAAAATGATAAAGGAAAAAGACCATTGAATTCAGTCCCAACGGTCGAAGTTCATCAAGAAGAGAGTTCAAAGAGTAAGAAAGACATAAGGGTACTATAGAAAACATACCAACAACCTGTTGTCAGTTCACAAAATGTACTAAAGAAGAAGTTAAATGAAGAGGAACAATAAAAGGTTGTGAAGGAGCTTCATTCTTTTATTTTTCAAAATTAATTAGAGAAAATAAAAATTCCAATTCCATTAGTTGAATCAGTGAAGACACCTGATTACAAAAACCATGTTTCTAATTTCATAAGTTTGTCTCAAGATAAGAATTCTGCTGATGCAGTTAAATTAGAAGAACAAAGGACAGTGGTGATGTTTGGCCCTCATGTGGAAGAACATGATTCTTCAACTCCTTGTTTTTATATTTCTATTCTGATGCATACTTTCATTCTTCATAATTGCATGTTGGATTCAGGGGCTCTCATAATTTAATGCCCCTCTCAATTATGAATAATCTTAATTTGGAAACTGCAAAACCTTATAAGGACTTGTAATCTTTTGATTAAAGAAGGGTCAAATGTGTGGGGATCATTAAAGATTTGTTGGTTTCATTGGCCCAGTTTCCAGCCATAAGCATTGTAATGGATGTGGTTGTTGCAGACATTCCAGCTTGATTTGGAATGTTACTTTCTAGATCTTGGGGAGCCAAGTTGGGAGGAGTGATTAAATTAGATTTTACGTATGCTATCATTCTAGTTTTTGGTGGGGAAGAAAGGAGGTTGTATTGGGACACGAGATTTGTGGAAACTATTACCAAGGAGGGTTCAAGTAATTCTCTTGTTTACAGTTAGTAAAAGGGAAATTTTCCTATTTCATGTTGTAAGATTCTCATGAAATTGTTGAAGATAAAAAAATGCAAGTTCCTTCAGCAACTCAAAACAAGGAAGCAGTAGTCAGTGGAGTTTCGAAACTTTATTTTGATGGTGCATATTCAAAAGAGGGGAATGGAGCTGGGGTTATTCTGATTTCCCCTAAAGTTCATATTATTCCCTTTTCTTATAAATTAGAGTTTGACTCCACAAACAATATTATTGAATATGAGGCTCTTGTTTTTGGTTTAAAATATGTTAAAAACATAGGAATACAATGTATTTTTGTTTTTGGAGATTTTGAATTGATCGTTAAACAAGTCAAGAATCAATGCCAAACCAAACATCCAAGGATTAAAGCCTATAGAAATGAAGTGTGGGATTTAGTGGATAATTTATTTTCTGCTTTTAAAACAATGTTTTTACCAAGGGAAGGTAACAGATTAGCTGATTCATTGGCAACTATAGCTAGTACTCTCAAGCCTCCATTAAATCCCAAGCTCATATATGAAGTTGAAATTAGGAGTAGACCTTCCATTTCAGATAATATAAAATATTGGTAGGCTTTTGAGGATGAAGAGAAAATTAAAAGATTTCTAGAAATGGTAGGTGAATTTTCAAATCTATAGATTGATCAAGAGGATGAAATTGAAGAAGAAGAAGAACCAAATAATGAGTCGCCTTTCAAGAATTTTGTAGGTTAGAAGATAGTGCAACTGAAAAATAATGTGATTCCTAAAGGTTTAGTACCCCTAGAAAGGTTGTTCAATGCAAATGATGCTATTGTTAATGCAAGAAAAACAGATTTGGAAGATGATCTAGAAGACTTCAATCTTGGAACAGAGCAACAACCAACATTGGTCAAGCTCACAAAGGGCATTGCAAAAGAATATAAACAAAGTTATGTAGATCTTTTCAAAAAATATTTTGATGTGTTTGCATGGTCTTATGAATACCTTAAAACTTATGATACCAACATTATTCAGCATAAAATCCATTTAAAACTAAGTGATAAGCCATATAAACAGAGATCGAGGCAAATAAATCCTTTATTGTTGCCATCAATTGAGAAGGAAGTCAAAAAGTTATTACAAGCAAAGATAATTTTTCCTCTTAGGTATTTTGATTTGGTGGATCATCTGGTACCTATGAGGAAGAAAAACAGAGAGATTCGGTTATGTATATACTTTCGAAACTTGAACAAAGCATCATTAAAGGAAAATTATCCTCTCCCAAAGATGAATCACATTTCACAAAAAGTAACAAGGTATTCCAGATTGCTTATGATTGATGGTTTTTAGGTTATAATCAAATTCCAGTGCAGCTGGAAGACCAAAAGAAAATAGCATTCACAACCCCATGGGAAACATTCATGTATGTAAAGATGCCATTCAGTTTAATGAATGATGGTGCTACTTTCCAGATGGCTATGGATATAGATTTTGTAGGAGAGAAGGAGAAGTTTGTGGTAATTTATTTGGATGATATTACAGTTTTCTCCAGGTCTGATGAGGAGCACCTGAAACATCTTCAACAAACTTTTGAAAAGTGTAGAAGGTATGACCTCTCATTAAACCCCAAGAAGTTTGATTTTTTTTTAAAGAGGTGAAATTTTTTGGGCATATTGTATCGAGAGAATGAGTAAATATTGATCCTAAATAGGCAGAAGCAATTAAGAATATACCTCTACCAAGGATTAAAAAGGAAATCCAAAGCTTTTTGGGAAAAATAAATTTCCTCGGGAGATTTATCCCGAATTGTGTTGAGATTGTCTAAAAAATCACTAATATGTTGAAAAAGGATGCAGAAGTTAGATGGACAAGAACTAACAGAGAATCTTTTGTAAGAATCAAGGAATATTTTCAAGAATCTCTAGTATTGGTGAGTCCTAATTATATGAAACCTTTTCAAATATTTTTAGTTGCTTCTTTGTTTGCTGTTGTAGTAGTAATTTTGCAAAGAAATCGAGTAATAAGGAAAAGTGAGTAGCATTTTTTAGCAGGGTATTCAGGGATGCATAGATGAAGTATAATATCTTAGAAAAGCAAGCCTATGCTCTGGTGAAAGCTTTAAAAAAATTTAGAGTCTATGTTCTCTAGTCTCAGACTACTGCATATGTTCCTAATGCAGCTGTTAAGGATGTACTGACTTAGAGTGATAGTGATGGAAAAAGGGGAAATTGGATGGAAAATATTCAAGAGTATGACATGGACATTAAACCAACAAAGTTGGTAAAGGGACAAGGACTAGAAAAAATCTTGATAGAAGCCAATTATCAAGCTATGGGAATCAACTTGCTAGATGAAGTTCATGAATCAAAAAATGTAGAAGAAAAAGGTAAGGATAAATAGTTTGATAAAACAAATTCAATATAAGTACCTTTTTTCTTAATGGTATAAATATATTGTCCATTACATATGATTTCTTAGTTGTCCAAATTCCTTAGACATAACAAAATACAAAGCTCTCAGATTGAAAGACCAGAAGTATATGATAACAAATGGTAGGCTATATTGGAAAGATCCTGTTGGTATTTTTTTGCTCTGTTTGACAAAAGGGGATGCTATAGAAATTTTTAATGAGTATCATGGATGTCTCTGTGATGGCCATTATAATCGGAAAGTTACAACACATAAAATTTTGAAAGATGGCTTCTACTGGCCCTCTTTGTTTTCAGATATTTATAGACTTGTAATAAGTTGTGCAAAATCACAAATGTTTGCTAAAAAGAAGAAATTGGCACCCTTACCATTGATTCCTATGTATTTTGAAGAACCATTTAGATAATGGAGTCTGGATTTTATAGGAGAAATAAACCCACCTTCTTGTCAACAACAAAAATGGATCCTAACAGGTACATGTTATTTTACTAAATGGGTGGAAGTTGTTCCAACTAGGAGGGAGACAGATTCAGTGGTAATCAAATTTCTGGAGGAGAATATTTTCACTAGATTTGGTTGTCCAAAGAAGTTTGTGGTAGATAATGCTTAGGTGTTCAGGTCCACAAATATGTTTGAATTTTTCTAGAAATATAATGTAATAATCTCACATTCTACCACCTACCATCCTCAGGGAAATGGCTTAAGAGAATCTTCAAACAAAACTCTGGTAAGGATACTTAAGAAAACCATAGTAGAAAATAAGAAAAACTGGGATTGACAGCTAAAATTTGCCTTATGGGCAAACAAGGTGACTACTAAGAGGTAAATTGGAAAGTCACCTTTTGAATTGGTATATGGAGTAGCTACCTTGTTTCCCAATCAATTAGAAAAACCATTTGTTGCACTCATTCAGGATGCTGAAGAAGATCCAAATGCACTAACTAGAAGGATGAACCAATTAGTACAACTAAATGAAAACAGAGAGAAGGCAATGGAGGATTTAATCATCTACCAAGAAAAAATGAAACTAATTTTTGATAGAAAAGCCAAAAATATTCCTTTTCAGCCTAGAGATTTGGTTCTTAGATGGATGTGAAAAGAGAGGATAAGGGAAAACATTGTAAATTTGATCCTCTATGGTTTGGTCCTTTTCGAATAGCAGAAGTTAGAACCAATAACACTTTTATTTTGGAGAACTAAGATGGTGAAATACTACAGATACATGTCAATGGGAAGTATTTGAAGCACTATTTTGAGCATTGTTGTCCTTTTATTTCACCATTTTACATACTAGTTTGATCATTTTAAATACTCTGTGAGTTCTTCATTGTAATGTTTTAAGCTATGATATGACTCCATGCCCGAGGTGAAGGCACTAATTTGCGGTTCTTAGTGCTTTGTCTCAAAGCACTATCCCCAGGTGGAGCCAGATGTTGTAGCTCATTTTTGTTTTCCTCATATGTTGAAAAAAAAATATACATGTGTATTCCAAGAAAAAAAGAAGGAAAAAGAACAAAATCAAAATCAAGTCTTTAGCTTTAGGATTTTGATTAAGCGCTAATGGTGGATTAGCCATTGATTAACAAAAATTGCAGTTTTAACGTGTTAATATGGTGGGACCGAGTGTATCAAAGTTGGATGTAGATTAAATATTGAACAACTTGTCGTGTGGAGTAAGACGAGGTTGTCAGGCGCATCCGTTGGCGCAAACCTGATGACACAACTTGTACATTGTTTATGCCATTAGGCACCCCTGTAAACCTCCGTTAATGATTATGGTTGACTACAGATCATTGACTGATATCAATTATGGGAGCACCCCGATAGGATTTCTCAGTACTGGTGTGTGGCCCCTTAGATCTATAGCAAGTGAGCGTGTATCACTCCATCATCACTCCGTAATTGCTCCATCATCGCCACTTCATTGCCCTCTCACCGCCATGTCATTGCCATGTCACCCCGTCACTTCATCAAGTCATTTCACCATGTCATACTTTGTACATGCCACATATGCATTTATTATTATTTTTCCCCCATTTTTCCTTTTCCCTTTTTCCCCATAAATCCCGTTACCCTCATTCCTTTCATTTTATCATTTCTAGTTCTTTGTATCCATAACACATCAGACTTGTCTAACTCAACTCAAGTTGACATCAGTCATCTAGTAGGTAGGTAATTACAGCTATTATTGCTTGTTCCAATTATCAAAATGTCAAAGAAAGCAATGTTAGGATGGTCTTCCTCTCACATTCCTCTCATGGACACTGAGAGGGATTTTTTTGACCCAATTTTCTCCCTGGATTTAATGGAACTTCACCAACCTATCCTACTCAAATAGAAGGAATCCCTGATGTATACTATAGTTATCAAGTCTAGCCTTTTTGCTGATTATAATTCTTGAAATCTATGTTTTCTGTGAGTTCATCTATTGGTTAGTCTCTGCTCTCTACCCATAGAAATGCTTTGTGATGAACAAATTAGGTGAAAATATTTTTTAAGTGTTTTCTCTCTTAATTCAACAAGCCCTGGTTTTTTCCTCTTCAAGTTATTAAACATCGTTTTTAGAGGAAACCTTGTTGTCAACCTTTCAAAATATATCTCAGAAAGACTATGCCCATATGAATTTCTTCGTAATTCCCATACGACAACATTTTTCAATGGAACATACTCAGTTTTCTCTTGAAAATTTTACTGATGATGTAAGGTCGATTCTACAAATTATTGCCAAATATTTAGGAAGGTAGGATACACATGTCATTGACTCGGCCATTATGGGGATGTTTAATTTAATGTTGCAACCTAATACAATATTTAATATATGTTCTTATTCAGAAAAATGTTTAATTCGCAATTAACATATCTTTCTCTCATTGGATGTTTTAGATTTCCCTCGTTGGTAACCTACCTCTTCTTGTATACTCATGTGGAGAGATTCATGCACTTGGGACTAAATATAATGGACATACATAAAAAAAAGAAATTAGTGGTGATTTGGGTAGATACCATAAGAAGTCATGCTAATTATGAGGGGTTTATATATTTCACTACTTCTTTACTGTTAGTTGCTTATTCCATTATAAATATCTCTCCCTCACCTTCTATTTTTCCAAAGGCTCAATCTATCCTTCAACTTAGCAAAGATGTTAAAGTGGGTGATTGGTTCTAGTTTGAAGATCATGTCCAGATTAGACTATATGGAGCTAAGGTTTCCCCTTACAAACTTCCTACATTTGTGCCTATGAGGTTATTTTCTTTGGGGTTCATCAGGAAACATTTAAATGTTGATCAGGTGCATTTTATCCCAGCAAAGAAGGGACATTTGTTCAAATTTCCAAGGATAGTTGGACCTTTTATTGTAAACAATGGGCAGGCTATGTAAGAAGTGCATACATTTCTTGAAGGTGTGAAACTACAACGAGGTGAAAAATGGTCATATGGTACTCACCATATTATTTCTAATAGAAGAGTTGAAAATTCCTATGCTCCTTATATACATGAGCCTCGACCATATGTAGAAAAAATTACAAATGGAGGTCATAAAAGTGTACTAGGAGGAATGGAGGTTGAGACTTGACATCCAATTGAGAAAATTTTGAAAAGAGGTAGTGAATATATTATTGATTTAGAGGATGAAGTAGGTAAAGGTTTTAAGAGGGAAAATATGTCAGAGAAGGAAACAAAACTTGGATCTCTGGGTGGAAATTCCTTAGCCTTAATGGGTTTTTAATTACAGTTGGGAGATGTTACTTGTACACTGTCCTCTCCAATTCTAGAATAAGCTTCTCATAATTTTGTTCCTATCATAAAACAATTATATAGTCAAATAGAAGAAACAAACATGAGGGTGAAGGAGAATATTGAGTCTCACCTTGAATCTCAATCTATTTCTAAATATCACACCAGATTATTTTTTTCCATGGACCTTGAGAGAAATCAATTGATGCTATATTTTTATCATCCTTTTTCATTAATTGTTTCATCAACATCTGGTTTCAAGATTTTCAAATTGACAGTAGACGCAAGAGAAATCACACTGCTTGACGCGATTAATTTACATTGGAAAATTGGAGAATTAATATATAGTGATTTGAACAAAACATCGTTAGCTACTAGCAAAGATGAATCTTTGTTAGGGAAAGTGGATAATCAATTGAAGCTGGAAAAGGAAAATTACATATCTTTATTGACTCAAAATGAAGAGCTAAAAAAGATAATTCTGAAGATCAGTGTAAACCTTGAGGACATGAGTATTGTTCAAAAAAAATTGCAGGGAGATGAAACTGAAATCAAAGTACTAAGAAAGAAGTTAAAAATTCCTTTTGTGGATCATGTTATGTCCCTTGCAATATCCTAGGTGGAGAAAAAAGGATATTGTAACTAATGAACCCTTACAGAGGAATAATAAGATTTCTAATATTGAGGAGATGAATTTTTTTTGTAAAATGAATTATATTGACATGTTTGTACTATCTTAGTACAATTGAACTTTGAAGATCCTTCAAAAAAGTTTACCAGAGTGATGAACGAGCTACAAATATCAAAGAATGAAATGAAAAAGATACAAAGAAATTTTGATGCTACACAGAAAATTTTAAACATAACAAAGAGGGAACTAGCCATGGCTCAAGAAACCACTGCTAAATATTGAAATCATTTTCAAGTTGCTTCTCATGAGATCAAGGAATTGAACTAGAAAGTGAAGGGAAACATGTCCCTTATTCAAGCTAGAGATATCATATGCAATGACATTATCCATAGAATGAGGATGGTTTGGGATTTTTTTATTAATTATTACAAAAGAAAAATCCATTGTCAGGTATCTAGAAAGCATAATTGTTGCTAGCAAGCAAATGCTCTAGCAATATGCCCAATTTTCCAAGAAGATGATTTAAGAAAAGATCTTCCAGAGAAATCACATAGAAATATTAGGGTCAACGCATTTCGAACCTGTATCAAGGTTCATCACCAGGACAAGGTTAATTTCCTTAACTCTAAATCATCACAGGAGTTAACAGAAATGAAAATTGAATATCACATAATTGGTATTGGAAATAAACGTCGTTTTGAATAATGTTTTATAGGAAAACAACTGAGACAATGCTGACAAAGGTTAAAGAATCAATTCTAAAACTTAATACTGAGTTTGATGAAAGAACCAAAGCAGGATTGCTTTCATGATGGGATCAATAAGGAAATATGCTTCCCTGGGAGACTTATGAAACTTTTCCTGTGGAAGCCAAGAGTAAGATTGACACTTCACATGAAAAAACAATAGTTCTAAATAAGGCAACAATAGTGAATTATTTGCACATGGATTTTCAGTTGTTATGGTTAATAAGAACTATTTTAACTAACCAACAAACTTATAGCAAGATTACCAACTTCAGAATGGCTCACACCAGATCTGATAGTCTGGAGGAAATGTAGGGAGTGGATTTCACCTACAACAACAAGTACAGAAATTACGCCTTCAACTGCACCAGAATCTTAGTTGACTCAATGAGCTAATGTCGCCTGTAACTTCAACATAAATTTTGAATACATTTTTTTAAAATGATGTAATTTTGTTTTATTCTCTTCACGAATATAGTTTTTTAGGGACAAAGTAGTTTGTAGACAGTTCAAGTAGTTGGTAGTTTTGACAGTTGACAGTTTCATAATTGTCCTTATTCTAATTATGTTATAAAATACAATTTTGAATGAGGAGGTGTTGATGCCTCGAAAATCGTTGTAACAACATCGGGGAAAACCACCCGGTTCAGACCTTAAAGGAAACTCCTTTTCCGTTTGGTGTGGTGGCTCCGACTGGAAATAATGGGACCAGTTTCCCAATGATAAATAAAAGGGGATGGATAAATGGGTGGTTCTCTAATATAATGATAATGGATGAATGATTAATCTAAAAAGTAAAAATATGAATAACTATCCTATCCCGGGAAATTTCTGCTTTTAGTGTAACGTTTGATAATCTTTATCCACAAACAGGCACATAGATGACTCTATTGGTAAACAAAGACATTTATTCATATGATAATTACTTTGTTCAAGTAGTTGAACAAAGTAATCATTAAAGCATCATTACACTATCATTTATATATCACTGATACATATATGACTAAAAGAATAACACTCCTTAAACATTCAATAGCGAAAAATATAAGGATTGTTGTTAAAAACACATACATATATCCAATGATAGCAAGATTAGAAAAATGACGATTCACATGAAAGAATGAAACAAGATCATAGATAATAGTACCATATGTTATTTGAATCACTCTCGATATCAATCGCATTCAAATTCCTTTCTCCAACTTAGAAACACTTTCACATCAAGGCAATAGTGCACATCCTATCAAAGCTTTCTTCATTAGAATTCAGAATACTGGCCCAGTCTTTATAAAAAAAAATACCAGAAGCACAATAGTGCAACTTCCATATTTGAGTTTATACAAAAACTAAGGACCCTTTCTAAATGCATGAAAGGGTCTATAAATACTAATTAAACTAACTACAAAAATAAAATGCTATTAATTGGTACAACTAAATCATGAGTATCTTCTCAACAATAGGTTTGTTTACAGTCAGCAGCATGATTCATTGTTTCAGATGATCTCCTTTTGATTTGAGTTGGCAGATTGCAAGCATCGGTTCCAATTCTGGAGGATGAGTGAGATAAGAATGTAGTTGAGCGGAGTATGTGGCATCATGGATTTCGGGAATGATATAACTGATCACATCGGTTAAACATTTGAGGATGACCCTTTGGCTGTATGGTTTTACTAAGAAAAAACAATAGGTATCCCAAGTTAAACTTTGGATGCTGGCAATTAATCTTCCATTCTTCTCCAATTCTTGATTGCATGCTTGCTCCAATGTTTTGGCTAACGGCAATTTACCTGGAGTGCATTGCAAAATCATGTTAGATAGATAAAGAGTGTTCTTGATTAACTCAATTAAATTACTTGTAGATAATCTGCATATGGAAATTTCTCTCTCTGCTTTCATGAGCTGTGACTGTCATTCTAAGAAAAGGATCTCCTTGTGTGACTCTAGAATTTTGGGTAGATTTGCGGCCTACCCTTCATTGGTGTCTTGCCAAGCAAGAAATTTTGTTAGAGTCTCATTGGCCTATTCCAAATCCTGCCTAGCATCGACTGATTTGTCAACTATTGATGTCGTTATATCACAAAGGGGCACAACCAGAGAAATGTTATGACATAACAGTCTTAACTGTGTAACCAATGCTTTGTTGATTTGTAAGGCTTCGGACCTGAAATCTGTTGGTTGTGGGAGACTCTTGAACTTCTCTACTTGATGTGACAGCTGAGCGATTTGCTCATCTTTTGTTTTCATCATTAGTTCATTCATTGTCTTTAACCTGGCCAATGCTTTGGATAATTCTTTTTGCTTTTGTATTGCACTTGAGTCTATCCTCTGTTTCTCCTCAAGCAATTGCTTATTCAATTGATTTTTTATTTGCTATTGTGTTGATAGTTGCTATTCCAACTATTCAATTTTCTTCTGTGCTTCGGACACCTGTGATTGCAACGAAACAATTGCTTGGTCCTTTTCTTTAAGTAGATTACTTACTTCTGATGCCTTATCCATAGTGGTTGCCGAATAAGCTCTGACATACTGAGAAAGTTTTGTTAGGTCATCGGAAGGGTTAAACTCTTCTTTCCATAGTAAATTAGTTGTCTCTGTTTATGCTGGAAACAGGGAAGATTGATCAATTCTTCTCCTTTTCCTTTGTCTTTTCACTACAACCCTATGTTTGGGACTGTAAAAGACATCTAATGGAGGTATGTCTTCTATCTGCAAAATAATTTGATCGGATGGATCTTTTGGAATCATTTCAAATTCTGTGCTAGTGGGTAGGCCACTGGTTCCTTCATTCGGAACCATTGTTGATGCTGTATCTTGTCCATCTGTTACTTTGGGTGTGTTGGCACCTTGTGGGCCTTCCAGATTGCTTATAATAGAGTCAAATTGTTTCCATTCTTGGAGTAGTTTAGGATCAATCTGAGTATCCACATTGATATTTTCGCTGCTCTTGTCCTGTTCTTTTTTCTGCTCTTTCTCCTGCTCTAGTTCTTTTCCTCTTTCGAGAATCTTCCCTACAGCAGGAGGTTTGTCAATAATTTTCTATTCAGGCTCTCTTGACTGTGTTGTCGGGGTAGTAGCTAATAAGTCCAGAGGTAGAGTTTGCGACCTCTGTTCTCTGAGCTTATTGAATTCTACTAGCCTTTCATCGTTATATCTCATTTTGGCCAGCATTTGTACCTGGAATAATGATTCTGCCGAAGAAAATAGGTCATCAAAGTCATCTTTTTCATGATCAAACCTTGTAAGTTTGGCTTGTTCAAGCACAATATAGGCAACCTTCCTTGGATCGAATTGCCTATTACGAATGGTTGCAAGATTGAGCATGTTTATTTTCTCTGCCTCCTTCTTCGTATGCTTGTAGTCGTGCAAAGTATAAACACCGCATCTCAAAGGAAAAGTAGGCCAAGCCTACTTTTTAGAAGTCCTAAGAGTCTTGGATGTTCCTACTGTTGTAATTTGGTAGGCCAATTCTTGGGCTAACAGCTTGTTAGGTATATACAGAGGAAGGACACGAGGTCTTGTAAGGCTACCAAAAACCCTTATGTATGTGAACTTGTCTTCCTTGAACAAATTTCCTACAGCAGTTAAGTCAACCTCGGCTTCTGAAGAAATCTTTGGGGCAGGCTTATCAAAAATGGCATAATAAATAGGTAACATAAAACCATTACAGATTTGGTACAATTGGTCCTTATAGTGCGCCTTCCATAACTTTTGGTGATAAATGTGAATAGGCATAGGGTCTTGTGAAGTCCATCTCCACCCAAGTACAGGAAATTCATAATTGAAACAAAGAGTATCTAAATATAAGCACTAAAATAAAACGGAGGAATAGACCTATCGATCACACGAGTTTTTGCTCTAAACTCAAGAATTGCAGTGGCTAATTTATCTAACAATATGTTTGCCCAATCCATTACTTCACTAT
>APFE030058959.1:76265-91569 GCA_000404065.3 Pinus taeda
GTTGTTGTACAGCACAACAGGAGGGAGGGTTTCGAGTTTTGGACCTTAGAAGCAAATTTTACTTTGTAATTTTGATCTTCTTGGAGATTTTCATAAATATTTCAAAGTGATTTCAGACATATTTTGAGTGTGATATGTGTTTCTCGTTATATTTCAATTTAATGTTATTATGCTATAGAAGAATGCAATGAAGTTGCTGGACTTTAGCGTTACAGTTTCATTGGAATTTTGATATCTGTAAGTTAAATTTAAATAACCTTAATATGCGCTCCTCTTTTCTGTATTCCATTTGATCTTACTTCCATATTTTTGCTAAAGTTTAAGGCAAGAGATTCTACTTCAAGTAGCATGTTTTTAAAATCATTCTTCAAAATATTTTACTCATTGTACTACGACTTAAAATTGCATTCACCATCAAAAGGCCACTTTGAAAGAGTGTTTTTACCAAAGAATATTTAAAAGCATTATATATAAAATAAACATTTCTAGGGTTTTGAAAAGTGGAACAACAAATTGATGATTTCACAATGTTGGGTAAATGTCTTGGGCACAAAATAATAGATATTATGTTAGATTTTCTGGAAAATAAATATGTATTTATATGCACGAAAATAATACCTATTATGTTTGATTTTATGGAAAAAGAAATATGTATTTGCATAATAATAAAAACATGTATTTTATTTTATTGAAAAGAAATATGTGTTTATATGCTCGAAAATAATAGTTGTTGTGTTAGATTTATTGAAAAATAAATATGTATTTACATGCACGAAAATAATAGCTAGTTTTCTTGAAATGAATATTTATTTGTATGCACAAAGATAATAGCTATTGTGCTAGTTTTCTTTTAAAAATATTGGTATTTGTGACAATTTTTATTTTGAAAAGAATATGTTCTTGTGCGAAGAAAATAATATTAGTTGTGGTGTTTATCTCTTGGAACTATTTCCCTCTTTTGTGTGAAGATATAGTGATAATCATGGTGATTATTTTAAATATTATTGTGATCACCACGTTGCTTCTTTTAAATATTATCGTATTCTTGTGGGAAGAGGTAGAATGTATATATTCCCTTTCTCATAATGCATGGTAAGTATGGATAGATGGCAATGCCCTATTAATCTTTATTCATTTTACTTTATGCATGTGAGATTTAGATGGATAGACATCTATCATAGCCATAGGGCGAGCATGGATAAATGGGCATGTTTGTGAAATTATATACTTTTAATTAACACATGTCCAAGAATTTGGAACATGAAAAAGTGTTTAAATAAAATCTAGCAGGGATTTATTATTTGGTTTCGATAAATATTTTATAATCATGAGGTCAAAGTTGCCAATGAAAGTGATTGCAGAGAATAAATGTGACTTATGCGAAGGATGAATAAATAGCGTCTAACCCATCCCTTATACAACAACTAAAAAATGGATTATGGTTAACACTATGGAAGACATGAACTAATGGTACATGCAGAGTGAAGGATTGTCAAATGAAGGATAATCCACTACAGGGAACAACTAGACCACAAAGATACAGTGCTTGAGGAATTTTGGGATAAAGAGTTTTGATAACATGATTAATATAATGGCTTCTAACTAGTTCTGTTGAATTAAAAATGATATTTCTATGAAATATTTTTTAACAAAGGGAAATGGATGGACTCCCTTGTTTCCATTAAGTGAGGGGTGAACACCCTCACAAAAAGTTTAATAAAATAAACATTTGTTGATTTTTCCCTTCGAGGTTTCCAGGGGATATTGATGTCCATTGAAGTGTTTTCCATTATGCCATATTGATGATATTGCTACCTTGCATGATGTTGACACTTACATCATCAAAAATGTGACTAACTATCCTAATTAAATGAACAATGATAATGATGCAATATTCCAACAGTAAGCTTTATGTTAACATGCTGTGAAAATGGTCGATACATTATGTGACTTTCTATTCCATTTCTAAAGTTACTTTATGTAATGAAAACAATTTTATATAATGGACAGTTAAGGAATATGGAATAAGTGATTGAGAATATTACATGCTAGTAAATCCAGTAAAAATTCGCTAATCCTATGTAATTTTACACAAGGTTTACCGAGGGATGTTACAAGTAGTATCAGAGCTAAAGTGTAGAACTAACACTTTTGGGTTCTATAAGAATGTAGAGTAGAGGTATGATGCTAATGGATATAAGTTTAGGTGTGAAACTAGAGAAAATTACATGGAAATGTATACAATAGACTGCATTTGATATGAGATGCATGATGGCATTAATAACCAAAATGAAGAATGATAAGTGTAATGTATGTTTTAAAGAATAAGTGTTCTCATGATATTTGACTTGTTATTCGGATAAAAAGAAATAAGAAATTATGTTGCATTGTTTATAGCTAAATCATGAAAATTTTTGAATACTCATATTGGAATTGGTGATAGTGTGGATTAACTACCAACATTTGCATGCATATTCTTATGATAATGTTTAATGGTGCATTTAAATAAAAGTGATTAGAGTTACAATACACTTCTTATAAGAAAAGAATGAAAGCATGTATTGTTTTGTGTAATAGAGAAGGAATGTAGAAAGGTGGGGGTTGTCCTTGAAGAGGACAATATAATGTTTTAAAAGGAATTGGAAGAATCCCTTTGAATGTTGAAGATAAATAATGAGTCAAGTGGTAGGTCTTGACTTTAATGGCTAATTGTCGATTGAGTCTTATCGTGGGTTTTGATTGAGTTTATGATGGTTGGTAGCATTGGTTCTTTAGTATATTGCACTATGTTTCGTGAATTAGTATAGCATGGTAATTTCCATACTGATAAAGTACATGTGAGATTTCGACAAACTATTAGCTTATCCTCGAAGGTATATTGCAATTCAACTTTGATTGAAGATCATTAAAGGTTGTAAACATTGTAATAGTGGTAGTTTATTTCCTAATGGTTCCAATACGTTCTTGAATTTAGGGTTGATTGGATTGTTACCATAATTTTTATTGAATCTCAAGTGCCAATGGTGAATTAGTGTTTTTGTATGAGTAAAGCTTTATGTAGGATTTTACGCATAATAATATAGTATGCAAGAAACTATGATGACTACAAAAGTGGATGTTTGTTTAATAATATATCTGTGATTTCTTGAATGTTACAGAGAACTTAGATCATGATAACAAGAGTGCCTTTATAGTGTCTGATTTAATAGAAATGCATTGTTATGTCAATACCAAAAATATAAATGGAAAAGGGTTGTGGCTTTGCATATGAACATACATAACTGTTAATTAGTAGGATTAGGGAAGCCAATATTAATTGATATTTGAATAATGTACTGAAATACATGAGTTGAAATAGATTATGTATGTTCTACTAACTTAATGATAGAACTAGTATTAATCAGATGTTGTTGATTACAATGTTTGTTCAAACTACACAACTCTACTAGTTGATGATTCAATGATGATGTTAGCTGGTATGCATCATACATCTAAACAAATATGTTAATTTCATCATTTAGAAATTCATCCAGTACATGTGAATATTGTGGAGAAATTACATATTGAACATAATTAGTTCAATCCATTATGTTGTGGACACGCAGTGTCTTTGTTGACATTGCTCAACAAAAATATGAATGAAATTTTGAATCTGTTGGTATTACTGATTTGTTTAACCAAGAAAAGTATGTTTGATTGACTTCAATTTAGTAATGCTACATAATGAATATTAATTAGATACATATGTGTAAATGAAATGACATTTTACATGAATTAGAACTATAGTGAATGTCATTGATTGGATTAGAATGACTATATATTTTAACGAGGTCCTATTACCTTAACTGTTGTTTGGAAAACAACTTCATGGAAACTTTGTTTTAAGTTACTTGGATGTAGCATCTGGAAGATGTATCCCTATTTGTTTTTCTTACTCTTAATGCACGGGAATGGCTTATGAAATTTGGATAGGACCAATATCTTTTCACTTTGTTGAAATATTGAGAATATTGATGTGTGTGCAAAGTGAAATGCATCTTGAATGTGTTTGACAAGATGTTTTATAAATAACAATATTTTTTATCAAAAGAAATTGTGACTAGTGTTTTTTGTGTGATTAGGCAAGGGAAGTTAAATGGAAACATAATGACATCATCAAAATTCCAGTAACACAGAATGTAAGAACTAGTGAACGGTAAAATGTTGCAATGCGATTTGCAACAATAAATGTGAAGGTGTAATGTTTACCATTATATATGCAAGATTTGTGCATATATGATATAGTAAAGTTTTACTAAAGTACATTTTGATTAGCATGTAGAAAATTTGAAATGGACACTGCCCGTGTGACATGAGATGTCAGTCATGATTTCCTGTCAATTACTCTTTTAGAATCTATGAGGCCTATGTTGAGGGTCAAGTATGAACACATGATGTGTATAAATTTTATTTCTACTTTAATATATATATATATATATATATATATATATATATATATATATATAGATATAATATATATAGATAGATAGATATATAGATAGATAGATAATTATGCATATGGCAACCATGTAATATTATGGTGGGAAATGTTTCTAAATATAATTTCACATCCCATACAACTATAGGACAGTTGGGAATGGCCCAAGGAGGACTATGGGCAGAGGCAGTTGCCTTCCCATATTTCCTCCCTCCGGAGATAGATTATCTTAGTAAAGGAAAATGGTTGGCCAAGAAAGTGAGAGGGGGGAATCCTGAGGTAACTTTGTTAGTTTTGGAGCTTGGTTGGAGGAGGCCTAGGTTCCTAAAAACGAGATTCTATTGGAGGAAAAGGAGGGACACTACCAAAGGAATCATGTGTTGGATCAAGTGTGGTCATTATCAAGGAACTTCCCTAGATGTGAATTTGGCTCAATTTGGTTAGTGGAAACTAGTTCTGATGGGTTGGGAGAAGCATTATTTTTCCCACTATGATTTTCATGGCAGGTCAAGTTTAATTAACTTGATAAGTGAATGAATTTTCTATATGTTTGTGTAAGAATATTATGTACATCCTGACAAGAAATGAGCCTAGCGCTCAGGAAGGAACTACTAGAAGCGTAGTTACACTATTATAGTACCAGTCTTGTGGATTTCTTTAGCAAGGGGCTAAGAGAATATGTACTTGGTGTAGTTATGACTACTTTAATCACTTTGATTATTAGAGAAGTATGTTCTCTCTAAGTACTTGTTGAGGCACCATAATTAAAATATTACCTAGAACTACATAAATAATTGATAGTTGAAAAAGTTGTGATTAAAATGATGTGATTGTGATTGAGAGATAATATTTGGATTTGTTGGTCATAAGCCACAGGGTGCTTGCCATAGGGTTTAATAAATCACCCTAGGTGCGTTCTGTCAGGCTAATAAACCACTCTTATATTGCTTGCCACAATTGATAAACCACATATAATTAAATTATCGCATGAAGTGGCCATGATTTCCAAAAGTATTGACAAATAACAATAAGTTTTATAAAGACTTTGTTTTTGTTTTCTTTGAAATTGAATAATGGCTAAAAGAAGTAAAATTGAATATTTTTTAGCTGTAAATATTTATGATTAATAATTAAAAAATATTACTTTTACTGGTTTTATGCTAAAATAAAATCTTTCATTTGGAAGGGGGGGACCCCTTTTAAAGTTATTCTTGTTGCAGAACTATCATGACTGGAGATAGATGTCATGATTGATAGATGATTTAAAACGTAGATTGTAAGGATAAAAGAAATATGAATGAAAAGACAATTCTAGTGGGAAATAAAGACCAGGAAAAAAAACATAATAATGATGAAAGAAAGAAGAGATGAACATTGAGGATGGTGTTATCTTTAAGGTGGGGAGTATGTAATATCCCTAAAATTGGAAATTTACGTCGACATCTTGTGATATTATTAATATGTGAAAAGTAATATTTTAATAGGTTTAATGTTCCTAAGACATTTTAAATGTTTTAAAATGTACCAGTTACATTACCAAAAGATTTCGTCCAACCTCCACCTATTTTAAAGACATAGATATAATGTATAAAATAGTGACATGGAAAATGAAAAGGGATACCAAAAAACTTGACTTGGTGTTACATTTTGGAGAGCATAAATGATGGGAATCATCTTTCAGAGAAATGATGCAGAAAATAATAATGCATGATGCAGTTAAGGAGAGGCAAAAGATTTATGTCCATTTCGAATGCAAGCCAAACAAACTACTGTGTAATCGAACTGCACAACATTGGCATGAGTTATTGAGTGCATAGAGGGTCTACGTTATGGATGAATAATCAAGGTGTCATAGTTTAAAGAGAGATAAGTTAAATTTTTTTACTTCTTGGAAAGTTTCATTATTCTTGTGCGCAGAAAGGCATGGATAACCATGATAACTTCCTTTAAAATTATTTCTTTAAAAGATTTCGTTATCTTGGTGCATAGAGGTGTAGTTACCTTATAAATTTCCTTGGAAAAAATTTCGTATTTCCTGTGCATTAAATTATTATTAGGAATACAAGGTTTGTCTGTGGAAAGTTATATTATTTTTATTTTGTTGGCATTATTTGCATGGTTCATATGCATTAGACTCTTGAAAAAATTGTTGAGATGTGAGTTTATTTTTCTAGTTCTTAGAAAAAAATGTGTTATATGCATGAAAACAATAGTTATTGTGTTAGATTTCTTGAAAATAAATATGTATTTATGTGCATGAAATAATAGCTATTTTGTTAGATTTTTTGGAAAAGAAATATGTATTTATATGCATGATAAAATAGCCAAATGCATTAGATTTTTTGGAAAATGAAATATGTATTTGCATGCATAAAAATAATAGCTAATGTGTTAGATTTTCTTGAAAATAAATATGTGTTTATATGCTAGACAGGAATAGTTGTTGCGTTAAATTTATTGAAAAATAAATATGTATTTACATGCACAGAAATAATAGCTAGTTAACTCTAAAATAATGTGTTTGTATGCACAAAGATAATAACTATTGTGCTAGTTTCTTTTAAAAATATGGTTAGTCACGGTGGTTTTTATTTTGGAAAGAATGTGTTCCTGTGCAAAGAAATAATAGTAGTTGTGGTGTTTATCTCTTAAAAATATTTCCCTCTTCTTGTGTGAAGAGATAGTGATAATCATGACAATTCTTTAAATATTATTGTGATAACCATGGTGAATATTCTAAATATTACCATATTCTTGTGAGAAGAGGTAAAATGTTTCTATTCCCTTTCTTATAATGCATGGGAGGCATGGATAGATGGGAATGCCTTGTTAATATGTATGTGTTTTAATTTATGGATGTGAGATTTGGATGGCTAGACATGTGTCATAGCCATATTCACACATGGATAAATGAGCATGTTTGTGAAATTATGTACTTTTTTTTAATTCATGTGCAAGAATGTGGAACATGAAAAAATCTTTAAAGCATATCTAGTAGATATTTATTATTTGGTTTTGACAAATATTTTATAATCATGATGTCAAAGTTGTTGATGAAAATAATTACAGAGAAGAAATGTGACTTATGCGAAGGATGAATTAATAGTGTCTAACCAATCCCTTATACAACAACTGAAAAATGGATTATGGTTAAAACTATGGTAGGAAATGAACTAATGGTGCATGCAAAGTGAAAGATCATCAAATGCAGGATAATCCACTACAAGGAACAACTAGGCCACAAAGATATAGTGCTCGAGGAATTGTGGGGTAAAGTGTTTTGATACCATGATTAATGTAATGACTTATAGTTAGTTATGCTGAATTAAAGATGATATTTTTTTGTAATATTTTTTAATAAAGGGAAAGGGATGGAATCCCTTAATTCCATTGAGTGAGGGGTGAACACTCTTGAAACATTTAATAAGATAAATGTTTTCTTGTTTTTCCCTTCGGGGTTTCCAGCGTATATTGGTGTCCATTGATGTGTTTTCCATTATGCCATTTTGATGACATTTCTACCTTATAGGAATTTGACACTTACATCATCAAATATGGGACTAACTAGCCTAATTAAATGAACAAGGATAATGATGTAAGATTCTAAAGGAAGCTTTATGTAATATGTTGCAACAATAATTGATACATTATGTGACTTTCTATTCCATCTCTAAAGTTACTTTATGTAATGACAATGATTTTATCTAATGGTCATTTAAGGAATATGGAATAAGTGATTAGGAATATTACATGCTAGTAAATCTAGTAAAAAATTGCTAATCCTATGTATTTTGACACGAGATTTACAGGGGGATGTTACACTTGTCTATGGTTGGGTGGAGAGTTGTAGTCCTGATCTCAGCTGTTAGACCTTTCAAACTATAAGATAAGTAATACTCAATTATCTCCTAATTAAATGTCTAACACGTGTTCATTGTGTTCGGTACATGCCTGTAATGATGCCCATTTAATTCCCAAATGTGTGGTTTATGCCTGTGAATCAAATCTAAAATGGGACTTCATATTTACATATGTCGCTTGGATTTCTTGTAGAAAATTTGGGCGTTAGATGATTTCCTATTTTCTTTATGAGTTTAATATATGTTTATTAATTTCCAAGAGATGAGTAGATATATAAGCTAAGATGGACTTGATTTATTCCAATTATTATCAACTAAAGAGGCATGTAAACCTCTGAGTTTTTAAATGTTGAAGGACCTCAATGAAAATGAATGGACAAGTCCCTATCCATTTTATTATGTCATCAATAATTTTCTTTTTTCCAAGTTCAGGAAGGCCAGAGTTCTAGTTGTGTTAGTGTCGGTATCTTCATCCCTCCATCAGTGATCAAAATTCTCCTTTTGCATGCATGTTAGGTGTCTCATCTGATCAGTTGCATTCCATTAGGATCATGGATCATCTGATGGAAGTGGCATTTTATAAATTTTTCCCTCATGATCTTTACCTGTTGGCCCATTTTTAGGTCATTTATAGTCATTTTTGTCTTTACATCTGCAAAAAGTCATTTTTAGAGTTTTAGGTCTCATTAGGTCTAAGGTTTGTCCTAAAGGTCTTGTAAAAGCTCAATAATGGTCAGTAGGCACATCAGGAGGTCAAATAAGCTCTCAGCAACAACAATTTCAATAATCACATGCTCAGTGATTGATTTTTCCTCAAAACCTTGTTTTGAGGAAAAACAGGGTTTTTTATGTTTTATGTATAGAATTTTATGTAATTTCATTTTTCCTATATGTGATAATTCTGAGATGCAGCCTTGGTCACCTTGCCAAGCTCCTGCACTCCAGCTCCTACAAAAGAGTAAAAAAATCAAAGCATTTATTCCATCAAAGGCAAAAAGTAAGACAAACTGCCCAAAACAAAGTTTTAAAAAACAAGTGAAATACAAACTTTTCATAAGTAAAAAATCAAAATAATTGGTATATAAAGTGTTTTCATGTCAAAGGAAGCTCATTTGTATGCCAAAGGAGAAGAGAGCAAGTGCAAATCATGTTTTCAAGCGAAAGGAGCGATTTTGCACCCAAACAGTGAAAACATGGAGGTGTGGCGCACCGGGGTCAAGGTGCGGCGCACTTGGCCTGCGCGGCGCACACAGAGAAAAATTTGCACTGGGTTTACACCAGAGAGACGCAACGCATTTATGAGTGTGCGGGGCACATCAGTATCCAAGGCTCGAAATCATCCAAATCTTCCTCCAAAGCTCCCAAATCACAAATTCTTCATTTCACAAGTAAGTTGACACCCCCATTTTGCCGATGTATGAGTTTCCATCATTGTTTATAGTGTATCAATAGGGAAAAAATTAAACCCTAGTTCCTTGCACAGTTGTATTGAAAAAACTACTTAGGGTTTAGAAATTACAGTTTTTGCTGTCCTATTCACCCTTGCCATTTTACTTCCCCTCACTACCATTTCATTCACCTCTTTCCTCCTTCCCTTTTTCACTCACACTTACCTATTCCCCCTATCCCTAAAACTAATAACCCTAATCCATAATCCCACTACCCCAAACCCTAAATTGATAGCCCAAAACCCTAAACATCATTCTCCAAACCCTGCAATTTCCAATAGCCCTACAAGCAGCATCCCAAACCCCTTATTCATAGTCCCTTCACAGTCTGTATCATCAGTCCCTATTTTTTAGCAACAAATACCTATTGACACTATAAAATCTCTTCATACTCATATAAGAAAAATCAAGCACTGGAAAACATGGAGTCATATTCTTCTTATGATAGAAACGAAGAAATAGTAAGTGACTCCTTCGAAGAAATTCATGCACTAAGGAGACCTCACAAGGGTGGAAAACATATTCAAGAGGAGCCCTCTACACTTACTGAGTTTTTGGCTTGCCCAATTGTTGTAGCATGCTTCAAACATCAGTCCTGCTATCAATTTTGTGCTATGGTAGAAAGAGTCAAATACCATCATGAGCTGGCTAGATTGTTTGTCCTCCATCTTCACAATGGTCAGGTTAATTTGGCAGGTGTGACATTCACTTTGACACCGAAATCTATAACTGAAGCAACAGGTATTCCGAATGTGGGTGAGCAATGGAACAAGAGATAGTTGGTGGATAGGGAACATTATGAGCCTTATATCAAGGCTGGTTTTTAGAGGTAGATTAGCAGAGTTTTCCCTTTCAGGTATCTTCAGGACACATATGCTCCATTGATGAAGCTCATGATTAAATATTTTAACTGTGAAGGCAGATTTTCTCGCTTGTATGCCTACCACATCAGATTAATAATACATTTCACTAGGGTGAGGATGATGAACCTCCCCTATTTGATATGCTGGAATATCGAGAAAATGACCACATTGGTGCAAAGGAAACCTCCTCATCAGCAATATAACATCTATCACTTTGCATTAATCAAGATTGTGGTTTTGCATCAACTTAGCTTACTGAATGTTTCATGGGAAGATTTCATTTCACATGAGGTCTTCACAGGCTCTCAAGTACCCTCACTAGTTTTTCATGAGGCAGGAGAGCCTTGACATCAGTAAGAGATGCACGAGAATCAAACCACCAATGTGCCAGTGTTTTTCACCTACTAAAAGGGCACAAGGAGATTGTTTGCAACAGCAAAACAAGTACTATCTCCACCCAGGGTGGAAGGGGTCTCATTTCTTTCAACAAGAAAGTAGGTAAAAGACAAGCGTAAGTAGCCATTACATGATGAGGGGCCTTCAGAAGGTCAAGAGAAAGATTTCATTCTCATTTAGGATGATGACACCAATTTTGGCTCCCAAAGCTCAAAGACCAAGGAGATCATTTAGGAACAGCAAGTTGACATTCATAACTTGTCTCTCAACCTGGAAAGAGCCAAGTGGATAATCAATTATCTTGAGTAGAGGGAAAAATAGCTAGAGGATCAACAAACCATCATAGAGCTCCAAAACATAAGAGGAAATCGGCAAGCTGCCAAGAGGAGGAAAGTCAAGATGACACCACTTGAACAAGAAATTGATGCTGATCATGAATCTTGTCTTGAGAGGGTAAACATGCACTTGGAAAAGATGCTGGAGAAGGCCAAAAAAGAGAAAAAGATATTGATGCACATGGCCTATCACTATTTGGCGAGAAACAAAGTTTGCAAGGCAAGAATTAGGATTTTGAAGGCCAAGTTGAGGAAATATTTGAGGAAGAGGAAAGAGAAAGACAAGCTCAAGATTTTGGCTGAGGCTTCCTAAGCCCAGGATAGGACTCAATGCAAGACACTCAGCCCAAATTTCAAGAAAATTGGGATAATTTTTGCCAATTTTGAATTTTTGGAGCAAAACACAGGTTTTTCTGCCTGATGTGTTGTGCCACTTGGCGCACACTTTTTCTAGGGACCTCCTTTGGAGGAAAACTCAACATTTTTTGATTTCACAGGAAAAAATATGAATGCCCACAAATTACAAAGAAATTTTGTTAAGTTTTGAGCTTTCATAAGGGTCACAAACACCTCAAAAATGCCCTTTCTGCCTCTTTTTGGCTACATAGGAAGCAGTGTTGGGAGAACTCACTTTTGGAGGGGCAAATAGACTCCAAATTTAGAAATTCCACTTGTTCTGGAAAGTCGACAGACAAACATTTCCAACAAGCCCACTTGGAGAAAATTTGGTGCATGGTAAGGCCTCCAAAATCAGATGAGAAAAGGCACTATGCATAGGGACAGAGGCGCAACACACAGGATGGAAAATTGTCATTTTTGCCCCAAAACTCTGTTTTTTGCCTAGTTTCTTCTCAGTTTGAATTTTTTCTCTCTCATAGTCAAAATCATGATGTAATTTGAAGTAACTTGATGGAATTTGATGTAAATATGTTAAAATTTCATTCATGGATGTAGATACATCATGAAAAGGTAGTTTTGAACTGAATGAATCAGTTTCCTAGATTTTAGAGGCAAGTTGTTCCACTGCCTACTTTTTAGTTCTTAGTTTAGATCTTGTTGGAAAAAATCCTAAACTCATAAATTGAACCTCACAAGCTTAGCATGAGTTGTTTATTGCCTATATCTAGTACTTTTTCAGTCATTTGTTGAGGTTGGACTCTTGTGAATGCTTTGAGCATTATTGTACATTCATCTATGCAGTTTGGCAAAGGAATAGACCAGGGTTTGCAGCATTTTGTAGGATTCTTATGGAAAGTAGATTTGGTATTGTTTTTCCTTCTGAAATTCAAGTTTACATATGTTTATATATGCCATCATCTCTCTTTTTTCAGCTTAACTAAATGAATCAAGGATAAATGTAGAATTCATTGATGTTGCAGTGCTCTACCTAGCGTTTGTTTAGTTTTCTATGTTTTTAGTAGTTTGAAGAGGATCCCTAAGAATTTCATGCCCTCTCCAACTCCTCACCAGTCTTAAGACTCTCCATCTCACTTATTTCAAAGTACTAAAGCATTTTCCTACCTCGCCCCACAGAAATCTCTGCAAGACTGAGAGTCCATTCCCCAGACCCAAATCTGCCTTGCACTTTTGATCCAACAAACCCACATAAAATTCAATAAAAATCCTCTGAGCATATACCTAGCTTATAGTCTTTATATCAGTCATCTCAAACCTCATTTGCTATATTTTCCTGAGATTGACAAGGAGAGAGCCCTCTCCCGATTTGGTAGGGCTAGCTACCAGGTTAAGCGTGGTTCGATGTTACCCTAGACCTACCTTTCTTAGCCTGAGGTAGATTTAGGCAATAATAGGTTAAAATATCAGGATGGATAACCCGTATCGAAAGTTTAGGATGGATAAATCCATTTGAAATCTCAGGCGAGATAGCTCCAAGGGAACCTCATAGGGATTATAAGGGTAATGGGCTAAGCTTTGGTGTTAGGCTCAATCGTTCACATAACCATTGTGACCAAGATGTAGTTTAAGTTTCCATAAATGTAGTAATTAACTTATGTGGGCATGCCCCTCTGGTATTAACCCTAAAAAATTTAGGAATCTAGCTCATATGACCTTCTCTTATGACCAAGACATCAGAATCTTAGATCTCAGAGGTTCTCACAACGGTGTTCCTCATAACCCTCCAAGATTGTTTGTCAGAGAATTTTTTTCTAAGATAGGGAAAAATTATCTTTAACTTTCATGCTTTAGATTTTTTCATTATTCTTGGACTTGTCAAACATCTAGAACAAAGAGTATTCCCATATCTTAATAGGCGCTCCTTCCATAATTTTCTAGAAAAATATTTATCTTGACATTCTAAAACAAGGTCTCTCATAGTTTTTCTGAGATAGTTTCCTCTGAGGGAGTTTGCTTCGAGGTGACCTTTTGCTAAGATGGGTTTTTTCCGAGGTGTAGTTTATTTTGAGAGGGCATTTTTTCTAAGTCTAGAATTCTCTCTGGTGTGATGTGGAAAAGCCTCAGAAACTCAGATCTTGGTGATTTAAGAAGTTAGTGTGGTGTATTTTCTTCCATGGTGGTTTCCTCTAAGGTGGGATTATCTCCAAGGTGACGTGGCAGGAGTCGGCCCACTTGCATGCTGTTGTTGTATATCATGTGAGGACACGATGGAGAGGGTCCGTCAATGCGCTTATGCAAGAGAGGGAGTATGAGCAAGTTGGTGGTATATATATCTGTGTGTGTGTGTGTGTGTGTGTGTGTGTGTGTGTTATTAACCTTGGGCCATGAATGTGTCAGTAGCTGATACACCAATGCCAAGTGGTGGTGAGGAGGTTGACTGGGACAACCATGTGGGTGCCACATGGCGGGTTGATGACATGGCCCTAAACTTTAAGAGGTCATATATTTTGATTCGGAGGTCAGATCAGGACAAAACTTATATTTTCAAAATCATCTTGATGAGATTGACACAATGATGTCATCCATTTGAAGTTTTAAGAAAGTGGAAAAAGAACGAAATTTTTAGACCCCATTTCCATAACGCTACCTTGGATATTAGGTCAGCATAATAACCACCTCCATCTAATCCTTGTTTTGGGGTGGGTTAGGAGGGGGTCAGTTAAACCCAATTCCTAGTCATATGGGCTAGTAGGAGGTCATGATAAAGAGCTAGAAATGAGAGGGCTCAAGGTTGGTGGGAATCGAACCACCGCAAGGTATAAAACACAATGCTTAGTTTTTCTAGTGGCCTTGTGGCTTAGTTCACATGAATGTTATTTGATAGAAGGAAAATTTCGTTACTTAAAAATACATTAACTATACTGGATCCAAATCATATGGGACCCATTCAATGGGAAATTTTGTTAACAAAAAAGTGATAATTGACAATCTTTCGACCAAAATTGGCAAGAGTTGTTGAAGACTCTTTTAGTTGTCCTTGATGATCATTGGGCTAGAGGTGTGGCTGAAAAAGATGTCAATTACAAGAGAGAGGGATATATATTAGTTAATATCCCATAAACTAAATTAATAAGGACATAATGAACCAGGTAGAAGGATCATATTTGGAGTTTATTAAGAACCATTGGAGGGTGCTAGTGGGATATGTCATATGACAAGACTAGACATCCATAGTCAATTGATATTTGGACATCCAAACATTTGTAACATCTTATAAAGTGGTCTTAATGGAATACTCAAATGTTAAATGTTATAAAATGTAGCCACATTGAAGTGGAATGTAGTCCATGTGAGCATTCCCAACCATATGGGTAAGCAAGTGTTGATTTGGCATGTGGACTAGTTCAAATGTTGTGGCATGTGGACAATGTAGGTTTTAACCGCATACAAAAATTACCTGCATACGAATTCTAAATCACAGGAAAAATAGAAATGCGAGAGCATAACACATAAAACACATATACACAGAGATTTCCCACTGGATCTCAAAACTGAGACTACCAGCTTG